>MJUU01056402.1:36632-81871 GCA_002080025.1 Modiolus philippinarum
ATGCAGAATTTAAATTCACAGTAACTTCGGTATTTAGTCATTTGGGACAGGCGCAAAAATTGCGCTGGGGTTAAACTCGTTTTCTTGGATCCAAGATGTGTATATTTATATTCCTTTTAACTTTTGGTTAATCTAAAGGTATATGTATTTGTATTCCTTTTAACTTTCGATTAATTTACGGGTATGAATATTTGTATTCCTTTTAACTATCGGTTATTCTAAATGTACGTTGATTTGTATTCCTTCTAACTATTGGTTAATCAATATGTACGTTGATTTGTATTCCTTCTAACTATTGGTTAATCAAAAGGTATGTATATTTGTATTTCTTTTAACTATTGGTTATTCTAAATGTACGTTCATTTGTATTCCTTCTAATTATTGGTTAATCAAAAGGTATGTATATTTGTATTCCTTCTAACTATTGGTTAATCAAAAGGTATGTATATTTGTACTCCTTTTAATTATTGGTTATTGTAAATGTACGTTAATTTGTATTCCTTCTAACTATTACTTAATCAACAAAAAACGTATTTGTATTTCTTTTAACTATTCGTTAATGTAAATGTATGTATATTCGCATTATTTTTACTATTGGTTAATCAGCAGGAATGTGTATTGCAGTTGGATTTAACATATGTGTTATGGTCTCATGTTCATTTACTACATATCCTTTCATAGAATATTGTATTCCTTTTACCTATTGGTTAATCTACATGTATGTATATTTATATTCCTTCTAACTAGTTTTTAATCAACAGGAATAGTATGTGTATTTCTTTTACCTATTGGTTTATCTACAGGTATGAATATTTCGTTTCCTTTGACTCATTAAATAATCAGCAGTTATGTAACTTTGTAGTCCTTCTAACTATTCGTTAATCTACAGATATGTTAGTTGTATTCCATTTCACTATTGGTTAATCTAAAGGTATGTATTTTTGTATTCCTTTTAACGATTCGTTAATCTAAAAGTAAGTGTATTTGTATTTCCATTAACTATTGGTTAATCTAAAGGTATGTATTTATGTATTTGCTTTGACGATTGGTTAATCCCTGTATTCCTTTTAACGATTGGTCGTTCTACGAATACATATTTGCATGTCATCCTGCATATAGATATGTCTGTTTTTGATTTGTTATTTATCTACAGATATGCATATTTGTATGCCTGTTGTTGATTGCTCATTAATTAGATATGTGTATTTGTGTATCTTTTTGTTGATTTGTAATTCTACAGATATGTACATTTGTGTGCCCCTTTTTTTGACTGGTCATTCTTTAGATATGTTTTTTTTTTATATTTCTGTTGTTGATTGGACATTCTACAAATTTGTATATTTGTTTGTCTGTTGTTGATTGCCAATATACAGATAAACCGTATAAAGTAAAATCATTTTACTCTTTTATTATAGCAAATTGATATCTTCTTTTTATAGACATTCTGTCGAAATGTCCAGATCCTATTATCTCGGATGAAACGGATTGGCAAATTTACAAATGCTCAGATGAGTCGGGATGTTATCCGAGTTACGGCAGATGTGACGGGGAATACGATTGTCCTGACAAATCAGATGAGGATATTATAATGTGCAAAAGTAAGTTCTTATTAATGAATACAGAAAACAGGAGTTTTATATTGGCTTTTTTCTTGATCAGGTACGGAGAGCAAAATTAAAGCTGTTGCGAATATTTCATTGCCATTTGGTCATTTAGTAGCTTGAATCACGGCCGTAATTTCAAGGCCTTATGGTGACTTCAAGATGAAGAAGAACAATAAAAGCGTTGTTCTATTGATTGGTCATACTTTACATTCGTAGCGACTTTGTCTCATGTGCATTTAATCCATATCCTTTTGTTGTTTATTCGTGTCTCTGGATTTTGGGGCTCGTATATCGGTAAACTACGCTTACTTGTTCTTTAACTACTAGAAATAGGCTCGAAAATAAGGATACTACAGAAACTTCCACATCAGCCTCGTACCTTGACCTTCATCTTGAAATTGACAACAGAGGTATACTCTAAACTAGGTATATGACAAACGCGATGACTTCAATTTTCCAATTGTCAACTTCCCTTTTCTTTGTAGCAACATTCCAAACGCACCGGCATAAGGAGTTTACATCTCCGAACTCATTCGTTACTCAAGGGCCTGTGGTCGATAAAGTGACTTACCTTGAAAGAGTTCGGTTGCTCACAAATAGGCAACTAAAGCAAGGGTGTGTTGCCTATAACTTGAGGTCATCATTACGGAAGTTTTAAGGTCGACATCACGATCTTGTGGACCGCTATTTGATATCTGTTTCCCAGATTATAACAGATCTTTCTCTTTGCCAAATTGAAAAATCGGTTTTCCGGCTAGTAGACTCGTAGACTTCTAGTCCACCAGCAAAATATACCTACAAAGTGGTAATAAATGAGAAAATTCCAAAGAAATCGTAAGTTTAGTTTATGTAGATTGACAACTTATGTATCTTCAGTGCAAGGAATAAAACAAAGAAAGCATGAAAGGCAGACAGGAGGCGTCAACAGAGCAAATAAACATCACAAACATATAATTAAATCTCATACACATACAGTGTTATCTGCCATATAGCTTTTTGTTAATGTGCATTATGATTACGTACTTAGTAAAGGAAAGATAACAGGAAACACTTACAATGGCCGAACACTATAATCACATTCCACAATCCACCAGGGAACTGCACCAGAAAAACAATAAATTGACAAAAGACAAACATAGACAACTCGGGATAACCGTACTTAGTACCGGCACTAGCAACATCCAGCAGTAGGGTTTAACCCGTTTATGGGTACCCAAACCTCCCCTTTCTCTATCCCGTTTCCCTATAGCATAATAAACATACAAATAAAATCCAATACAGGTAGACCACAATTTCGAAAAGGAAAGAATAAGACAAAACGTAATTTGGAAAGATGGGACAAGGAGAGCTCGCCGTCAAGTAAGTCTTGTCGAGATGGATTCAGTAATCAATATCAATGAAATGATGTAGAGTAAATGCACATGAGTCAATTTTTCTACAAAAAACATGGTAAGACCAAAACAATGTTGTTCTTTATCTTAAAGTCACTATGTGACCTTCAGAGATGAGGTCTAATCATTCTCGTAGTTAGCATGTGTGAAAATACATGTTAATGTCTATATGTGTATCCACTTTGATCATATACGACAAAATGCGTAAGGCCATGACTTCGGTTTTTCATTATTTCTAATTTTTCTACAACTGGTGGCATATCACTTGAATTAAAATGACTGAAAAACAGTTTTAGTGCCAGGTCGGCTTCATCAATAGATGTTTAACTATTATCTATAAACTTGAATTTTTTTTCAAGCAATAGTCCATAAGGTAAACGATAGGGGCATGCTTATTTCTACAGTATTAAATTGTTGTGCTATTTTTTAGATTTCACATGCGGACCTATGTATATTAAATGCCGTGATGGCGTACAATGCATCTTTTATGGACTAATGTGCGATTTCGATGGAGTTAAAAGTTGTAATGACGGAAGTGATGAAGATGTTGATTTCTGCACAGGTACTGATAGATAATTTGATACGGTAACTTTTGTTATGAGAAATCTCGGTCGGTTATCTCCCTGTACCAAGTTAGTTATTTATAGTTAAAAGCGAAAAATGCTAAAAGAGGTTATTGATATGCAAATTAAAATTATCTCCTCTCTGAACCCTACAAAACTACCGTAGTACAGGGAGATAACCGACCGAGGTTTGTCATTTAGAACAGACATGAGCGTTTCAAATACCAGTTAAGTGGAATGACTGCATTCTTTACATATACACCATAAAACAAAATGTTAACCGTGTTTGTTTCTAAAATTTAGGTCAAAATTTTATCGTGTCGTGTTGCATGAAACTTCACAGTTTAAATTGAAGAAAGATAACTTTGATCTTAAGGAAGTAAAACTTGTGTGTTTTACAGTAATGAGAGGATTTTTTGTTTTTTTAACAGAAAATGTTTCAACGTGAAGGATAAAATGGAACTGTCACGTAATCTTTTAACGAAGTAAGTTCAACGTATACGCCATGTTGACCAAAATCCTGTTATTTGAGTACAATTTTTGTGTTACTTTTCACAAATAAAAGGAACAGAATACAATTTAGACCATTTGAAATGATTGCTAACCCAACATGATCACCAGTTCAAATTACAAAAACAGGAAAACAGCAAACACCTACAATGGCCAGGAACTACAATCACATGCCACATTCCACAAGCAAACTGCACCAGAAAAACAATAATTAAAACAAGAGACAAACATAAATAACGATAGGATGATTTTGAAACATTGATGGTCATCTTGATGAAGTAGGAACATTTAAATCACAAAGGGGACAACCCATGGAAAGTTGTCAAGTTATTCCAGTGGAGAAGATATTAAAGAACATTTCCAAAAGTACCGTGCTAAACTAAGTCCCCAACTGGCAGCCATCTGGGATAAGGTCGAAACAAAATCAATTTGAGATGGATCCCGAGAATTTTTAACATAAAATTTGGTAAAAGAAAATCAAGTTGTTTTGAAAAAATTCATTCAAAGGACTGGAGTAAGGGACCTTTGAATGAATTTCTTATAGGGTTCTATATTAAACTATGTTTCAGACTCGCAGCTCTCTTGAAAAGGAACATAAAAATCACAAAGTCGAAAAGGAACAACAAAGGACTATTATTCGCAAATTAAATCAAAGTTGTTCAACTGGTTTCAGAGAGGTAAATGTTCAAATACATTACTGATAGGGTCCTATGTTTATCTATGTTTCTTGGATGATGGGACAGAAACAAAAAAAAAAAAAAAAAAAAAAAAAAAAAAAACAAGCGAAAAACGTCAAAAAATTTGAAAGGGATCACCAAAGCACTTTTAACAATGTATTATATTTAAATTTAATCCAAATTGTTAAAGCAGTTCCAAAGCAAAATGTATTTGAATGCATTTCCTGTAGGGTTCTGTGTAAAAGTATGTGCCCCGCTTGCAGCCATTCTGGATGAGGTATGAAAATTAAATCACAAACTTTTAAGGGGACTACCGAAAAACTTTTATACCAGCAGTTTCAGAGAACAATACCTTCGAATGCATCACTGATAAGGCCTTTTATCATCTATGTTCTCCGCTGACTGCCACTTTGAATGAGATAGGAACACAAAAGTCACACACTATGAAGGGGGCAACCAAAAGACTATTTTGTCAGAAATTTTTTAACACAGAAATTTTTTAACATTTGTTCAACCAGTTTAATAAGAGAATATCGCTGTATGCATTTGCCATAGGGTCATATGTTTAACTATGTTCCAAATGGGTGGCTATCTTGAATGAGGTACGAACATAAAATTCTAAAAGTTTAAAAAGAATCAACTGAAGGAGTGTAATTCCAAATTTTACCTGCTCAGAGGTTTCAGATGAGATCTTCAAAATTCATTACCTATAGGGTCCCATGATAAATTTTGTTTACACTGGAGGCCAACTTGGAAGAAAAACGTAAAAAAAACACAAATTCTGAAAGTGGCATCAAAAGGACTACGATGCTCAAATTGTTCAAGCGGTCTTGGAATGCATCACTCATAAGGTCCTATGTTAATTTATGTTCTCTACTGACGGCCATCTTGGATGAGGTAAAATCACAAACTTTGAAGGGGGCTTACAAATACGAAAATACGGTAAAGTCAATAGATTTTTTATTTCCTTATTAAAAAAATCTCACAAAACAAAATTATCTCGCTATTTCGACCTAAAATATTTTTCTCAGAAAAAAAACTTATTGCGTTATAACACGATTATTATCTCGTTTGTACGCAATAGTTATCTCCTTATTTCGCAATACTAAAAATATTTTTCTCGGAAAACAAAACTTATTAGGTTATAGTGAGATAATTATCTAGTTTATACACAATAATTATCGCGTTATTACGCAATAATTATTTTGTTATTTTGAATTAATTTTTTTTCTCGGAAAAACAAAATTTATTGCGTTATAACGCGATAATTATCTCGTTTGTACATAATATGAAATCGCGTTATTATGCAATAATTATCTCGTTTTTTCGAATTAAAACTATTTTTATCGGAAAAACAGATTAATTGCGATAACTCGTTTGTATAAAGAAATATAGGCCATGGGCTGAAATCACTTTCCGTGCAGCCCCCCCCCCCCCCCCACTTCCCATCTAGACCGGTTTTTTTCAGTCCTCCTATACCCCGTCTTCAAATTAAAACATGTTAACACGAACATAGACAGTATGCTGCACGCATAGACAGTATAGGGCCACTTTTATAGTACACTGCGAAAAATTCTTGTATTTTCGTTTTAACCTAAATTTCATCTTTTAGCTCCATAATTATTTAATGATAAGTAATTGGTACCAAATTAAAGCTAATTTAATATCCTTTACAATGAACTCAAGTTTGGGCACTTTACGCCATTTTTATGATCTGGGGATACAAAAAATGTACCCCCTCCCAAATAAATAGCGAAAATGATACTTTTAGGCTGTCAATTCCTTTCAGATAAACAACCCTCGTCATTTGACCTAGTTATTATGCCTAACTTATCTGTTGTGATACAATGTTGGAAAATAAAACCATTAATGTCCACAAAATTTTTATTTTCGGTATAAAATTTTTGAAAATGGTAATTTTCGGAATTTTAGATTTTTTCACAATTTCGACTTTCTCACTTTATGGTCGTAAAAATCTGAATATATATTTAATAATTGCCGATGTAATAATGATTTCTGATATGCTAGAAACAAATCGTGTGCAAACATTTCAGTTTCAGACGTCTTATAGGTCCAGAAATATCAAAATTAGCACCCGTCCCCCTAAAAATTAAAGGAAAATATGAAATATTTAGGCTCTAAATGATTAAAGAATAGTGTTTTATTGGAATTCTAGTGTGTATTTCACTAAAGCTGACATGCAGAAGATCATTTAAGTAGATTTAAACTTTTTAAGAGGTCACTTTTACATTCTTCTGTTCGAAATTGTTTGCAAAATGGGAATTTTCCGTTTTTCAGAATTTCTGCTGTTTTGACTTTGAGATGCAAATACGTCATTAAATTGATAAATTACTTGAAAATGTTGACTAGATATCCTTTCATTATATCTAAGCCATAAGAAAATATGTTTTTAAGCATTTTTAGAATAACTTCAGTCTCCTAAATTACAAACATATAACCCCTTACCACAAATATTCAACACAATTTATTTCATTTTATTCAGCTTGAAAAGCTTAAACATTGTATAAAGGTCCAATAACATATCATTTCAAATACAAAAATACATAGAGACTCCCATATATCACAAATAAGATCATGTGTGTGGTTTATGGGCAGTTATACAACAATTAAACTTGGAATTTTGTAAAATTCCAAAATGCTGAAAAATCCCATTTTTCACGAAAAGCGCCCAAAATATACAATTTTACCCATATTTCGGCGTTAAAATTGCATATTGCGATATATAAAATGCATTTTTTTAAAGAAGGTAAAACATTAGTATGTTTTGTTCATATAAATGTACAGATATACATATTCTGGGGATTTTTAAGCATCATTCTCCTGGGGTAGGGGTAAAATTTTCGGTATTTAGAGTAACATTGTTGTTCTAAACACTCCTTGTTCTTCTAAACATTGTTTTTATATAGCTTATATATCGGTTAGAACAATGAATTGGCATATCTGCATATAAATCCTCCAGATTTGTCACATATAACTATTAAAAAGTGAATTTTGGACAAATCTGAAATGCTGAAAATTCCCATTTTTCATCAGTTCTGTACAAAATATTGAGTTTAAGCTGACAAGTGGGACTTCCAATGAAAAATCCTGATAGAAATTATACAACATTGTTATATACAATGCAGATTTTGTGTGTTTTGGTTATTTTTATGCGAAAACAGTAAAAAAAATGACTATCATCGGGAAAATTTGTTAGGGTAGGGTTAGGTTTTTCGGTATTTAGAGTCACATTCAACACTCCTTGTTTTTCTAAACAGTGTTTTAAGATACCTAATGTATCGCTTAGAACAATTAAATGGCATAGTTGCAGATGAATCTTCCAGATTTGACATATTACGATTTAACAATGAACTTCGGAGAAATCTGAAATGTTGAAAATTCCCATTTTTCATCAGTTTGGGCCAAATATTGAGTTTAAGTCAACAAATGGCTGTTAAAATACCGAATCATGATGTAATTCATGCAACATTGTCATATATAACACACATTTTGCGTGTTGTAGTTATTTTTATGCGAACTTTAAAATTGACAATTTTAGGGAAAATTTGTTAGGGTAGGGGTAAGATTCCCTGTATTCAGAAACACATTAAACACCCCTTGATATTCTAAACACTGTTTTAAGACAACTCATGTATTGCTAAGAACAATTAATTGGTATATTTGCAGATATATCATCCAGATTTGCCATATATAACGGGTTAACAGTGAACTTTGGCCAAATCTGAAATATCGAAAAATCCCATTTTTCATCAATTTCGGGGACAATGTTAAGTTTAAGTCAACAAATGGTTGTTAAATTACCAAATCAGGATGTAATTTATGCTAAATTGTCATATTCAACACACATTTAGCGTGTTTGAGTTAATTTGTTGCGAACATAGACAAAAAATTGTCAATTTGAAGGAAAATTTGTTGGGGTAGGGGGAAGATTTTCGGTATTTTGAGTCACATCAAACACTTCTTGTTTTTCTTAACAATGTTTTCAGACAACTAATGTATCACTTAGAACAATGAATTGGCATGTCTGCAGATATATCATCCAGATTTGCCATATATAACTGGTTAACAGTGAATTTTGGCCAAATCTGAAATGTTGAAAAATCCCATTTTTCATCAATTTCGGGCACAATATTAAGTTTAAGTCAACAAATGGCTGTTAAATTACCAAATCGTGATGTAATTCATGCAACATTGTCATATTCAACACACGTTTAGCGTGTTTGAGTTAATTTGTTGCGAACATAGACAAAAAATTGACAATTTTAAGGAAAATTTGTTGGGGTAGGGGTAAGATTTTCGGTATTTTGAGTCACATCAAACACTTCTTGTTTTTCTTAACAATGTTTTCAGACAACTAATGTATCGCTTAGAACAATTAAATGGCATATCTGCAGATATATCCTCCAGATTTGGCATATATAACGATTTAACAGTGAAATTTCGGCAAATCTGAAATGTTGAAAATTCCCATTTTTCATCAATTTTAGTCAAAATACTGAGTTTATATCAACAAATGGCTGTTAAAATACGAAATCATGGTATAATTTATGCAACATTGTTACATACAACACACATGTTGCGTGTTCTGGTTAATTTTATGCTTACATAGACAAAAAATTGACAATTTTACAGTAAATTTGTTGGGGTAGGGGTAAGTTTTATTGGTGTATGATGTTTATATTACATGAGAATTGCCATTATGTGTAATAGTTGTAAAGCCCATATAATAAGCTTTCATTTGATATTTGTTTACTAAAAAGTAATATTGGGCAAAAGAATGCAAAAACTTAGTCAAAATCGGAAATATTCAAAGATCCATTTATTTGGTCTATTGAAAATAAAACTTTGGTCATTAAGAATATGCTATGTTAAACAGATTGAAAAACTAAAAACAATGTTCAGAATTTGGAATCGAGATGCACGGGGGGTTATTCCAGCCCATGGACTAATATGGTACCCAAAAGCCACGCACCTTCATTTCTCGGCCCCTACACATGTCCAGTGTTTTTCGGCAGCTTTTCGTAAATAGATGTAACGGATATTCTTTTGAGTTCCTATAAATTTTTTGGTCTCAAGTCTACCTCATCAGGGGTCCCTTGAAACAATATATGAGATATATGCTGATCAGTTTGTTATCTAAAGTGTACCTCTATCTTCTCATTTGCCAAAAAATGAATAAAAAAAAATAAAAAAGGCTATAACTCAAAGAAATGTTTTCGAATTTAGGTCAAAATATTAGGGCAGGTAGATCACATCATGTTGATTATTTACTGATGTCAGATTTTTGTTACATGTAACGGTTTTCAAGGTTTTTTTTGCAGAAATAGAAATGTTCTATCTTTAGTAGCAGTAGCCATGTCGTCCAGTCTTTTGACTTAAAAACCACAGACGTGAGAAAAGAAACCCTAATTATGATCTAGGCCTAGTTTGGCTTGGCAGTTTCAATGAATATCTTTAAAAAAGTTACCACCGACAAAGTTGACGAAGGCGACGGCAACATCGAGCGCGACCTAGTGGCAATAGCTCTTTGGGCCAAGTGAGCTGAAAGGGCATTTAAATCGAGTTATAAAAAATTGTGTCAGAATTTCCAGCCTTCATTGTTCTTATTTTTAATGAAATCTACGAAAAAAAAGAAAACCACAATATTTTATATTCGAAAATATAGCCTTACAATTCAGATTTTAATGACGAGTTGATATAGGACCTCTCTGAATACAGATCTTTCGAGTAACAGATACGATTATCCCCTACAATCAAAAGTGAACAAATGAAGGGACACCCTTATTTGAAAGAGATCATATCTCAAAAGTTCATTATTTGAAAATAATATGAAGGAAATTAAGTAAGTGAATAAGAGTTATGATTCCAGTATATAATTAAAGTTTGTTAACATTTTTGTAGAGAACATGTGCCCAGACTATCATGTAAAATGCAAGGACGGAAAGCAGTGTATTTCCGAGGATTATTTTTGTGACATGAATGGAAAAACAGAATGTCTTGATTCCTCAGACGAAGATCCCGAATACTGTAAAGGTATGGTGCGTTCAGAGAGTATTACATACAGATTTCAGAAGCATTTGATATCTGGGTATTCATTTATAAAGGGTTGAATATTTTTGTACATGAATCACACTTGTTTGGTCATCGGTCATGGAGAAAACAATGTTTAAACCATCATCAATTTCCAAGCATATTTCTATCTAAATTTTAAGGTATATAAGCGGCTAAGGAAAAATGAAGAAAAATTCTAGAGAGAGCCAAACTTTTTACGAATTTTATAAAAATTCTACATGAATTTTTAAAATTGCTTTCTTATGCTGTTCAATGAGCAAAAATTTCCAAAACTAAAGGCAAGAATTTTAATTCTAATCACAATTATTCTGAGACTCATATCCCTTAAAAGAGTTCTCATTTTACATAGCATTTAATCATACATTTTTACTATAAACTTGCTGAAATAAATACAAGAAGAAAATAAATTTTAGGAGAACAACCCCTGATAATAAATATGGATAAAACCCCGCTTTCTTATTTTTTTTTATTGAAATACATTGGAGATAACAATTGATAATTCATCTGTTTTAATTTTCTCAAACCAAACGCGATATGTTGACGGTCAGCAGTTTTCAGTCTGTTGACCGATTCCGATCTTTTGACCGCCTGCCTTATTTTGATTGGTTTATTAACGTCACGCGCGTACCACGTGATTGATGTCGTCTCAAACGCAAATATGTATGAAGATGAAGATTCTGCACTAAATTTGGAATTCTTGCCAAAGAAGGGGATCGAGGTTCAACCCCCAGACCCTGTATCCACCAATGCAATAACTCTTTTAAAAGATAAATGCAGGTAGGGAATAGCATTATGAGATTATATCTCTACATTAAGTTGAAGTTGTCAAAGTATCATATTGGCTAAAATGATAAAGACAAAGGCGTTTACATATAACAATTCAAAGACAAATTAGTATCATTTATAGATTTTTATCTGTGTAATGTACATTCAAAGCTCTCAAAAATCAAATAAAGCTGGGAAGAAATAGAAAGAGGTAAGAAACGGTTATTGTGAAATTCTGTAAGGTAATACAGATTATACAAAAATACACGTTTACAATTAAAAATATAATACCACCAATTTTTTGGTAAAAAGGAAATCATTTACTTCTCCCGTTACATACTTGTCAACCAGGAAATTTTCGAGGCAAATTTATTTTCGCAATTTTCGTGTTTGGAATGAGAGCGCGAAAAAAAAACGGCGCGAATATACTTGTTTTTTGAAGTCAATGGTCAACAATTTGGTAGCGCGAATTCAAAACTTCGCGAATTAAAATTCTGTCAATTTACCAAGAAATAAAGACAGTGCGAAAATTTCCCGGTTCACAGCTGTAGTTAAAGTTCTTTAATTATCATTTCATAAATAAATTTGGCTGAAATTATATTTAAGAAATAGTTCATGCAAGATAACTTCTTTAGTATTTATAACTATTCGTAATTACTTTAGCCCGAATGCTCACAAGGGCAAAATACAACGAATATGTCTATTGAAGAGTGCATACGTTTGTTATGAAAGCGAAACAAGAGCATGATATTAAAATATAAGTTTAAGGTGCGACAAGGTATGCAATATATGATATTTGACTTTATCAATGGATTTTACATGTTCAAAACAGCGGGTGCTTAGTCTGACGTTGATCAGATTTTATCCATGGTTTTAATCTAGGTCTGTGTTATCCATATGTTTTGTTGAAAACTAAGGAGTATCTCCCTCATGCAAAGCTCTGTCCTTAGCTGATTTTGGCTTTACATTTAGATCATTTTGGTTATTTGTTCTCTATCAGTTTTTAAACATCTTTGACTTTTTGGTCTTCCAAACGTTTAGATTTTATCTGCACTGAAGAGACATAAGTTGTCGAAATGCGCATATGCAGAATTTGAATTCACAGTAACTTCGGTATTTAGTTATTTATGTATTTGTATTTCTTTTTTTTTCTGTGCTGAACTTATGTGAAGTCTTTTTATCGGTAATTTGTATGAATTTCCTTTGATCTACAGAGACTGATATTCTCAGTATCACCAAACTGGACACTATCACGAAAATATCGGGTCACTGTGAAGGCGTCACGTGCGGGTTGCTAAGCTGACGTCATGTTTTGTACTATTTGTCGTGTTCATACGCGTAAGACGTTGAATTGCAATTAACAATAGATTAACTGTGCTTAAATAAATATTTTAGTTTATTTCAATTTATTTTAGAGTTCTGTTTATCATTTTGTGAATTACCGATAAAAGAAATATAGGAAATTTTGTTTTTGATACGGACTTTATCACTGCATAACGCATCAAACTCGCCCTAGCGGGCTCACTTGATACTGGCCGTGATAAAGTCCGTATCAAAAACAAAATGTCCTATATTCCATATGTATCTTTGAGTTTCGATGTTAGTGTTGTCTTTGGATTTATCTTTCATGGAATGATCGTTCGGTTCTTACTTACTTTACTTAACAACTAAATATTTTACGAAAGGATATTGAGTGAATTTCCATGATATTTGCAAACAAAAGAGCAAACTTCAAAACATAATTGTTTATGGCTTTTCAGACATCAAATGCCCTGACAATTTTGTGAAGTGCAAAGATGGAATACAGTGTATTTGGGACAGATTTCTATGTGACATGGATGGAATTTCTGAATGCAACGACCAGTCGGATGAGGATCCAGGACTTTGTATAGGTATGATTTAAGACACAGTTCAAATTTTATTGTATCTATGATCTCAAGCACATGAAGTAAGATATTGAAACGGAAAAAAAAATAAAGCAATATACACGATTTTTTTTTGTTAAACATCTTTAAAAGGTAGATAGACACTAATATTAATAGCCATGAGATGTTGTTGTAAGTCGGCACAATTGAACAACCAATCATATCTAAACAAAATATATGATAAAAAATATTGGTCACCATGCTTGCTTTTTCTAGAACTGAGGTTTAAGTTTGCTCTCTTTTAGCCATTTTTTCACCTAAATTCTCATACAATGCACGGGGAAAATGTGGAAAGGCAATTTTTAGCTCAACAGAAAAGAACTTTTTATCTATGAGAATTTGAGATATATGTATGCTCTATATATATTTCAGTTATGGTGTACTTGTTCCTGAGAGAATTTCTCATATGGATGCACTATCATAATTTCAAATTTTGGCATTTTTTTGTGTTTCCAAAATTATTATTCTGACCACCTGATTATTGTGCCCACATCTCGTAATTTTATTATGCCTAGTTTTCTTACTATTGACTTGATGAGTGCCCTGTCGTTGTTTAACCGTTGTCTTTGTCTTATATTAGTCTTTTTGTCGGGCAATGGATGAAAGCAATTGTAAGAATTCTTTGCCAGTTGATTTTATGTTTGTTGAAGATCTCGCACCCATGACATAATAAACATGACTGTAGCGTTGCTCGACATCTAGCAATGAATTCCGCTCAAACCGGTGCTAGGGGCCGTCTTGAACTTACGATGAGGTATGAGCATAGCTCATTGTTGAAGGCCTCAAGTGATTTCAAGATGAAGAACAACAAAGCGTTGTTCCATTGCTTCTTCTTTCCCACGTATTTGTTGAGATTTTGTCTCATTTGCTTTTACTCTATATACCTTCATTGCTTATTTTTGTGAACAGATAGTTTATGTTGAAATCATCGATTACAATAGAAAAATGTATATGTCACCATACTTTAACGGAGATATTTCACAAAGTTTCCGGATTAAAAATCATTTACGGGAAAAAGGAGTAAATTGTGTCAAGTAACGTTGTGACGTCCAAAAATCTATATTGTGACGTCAAAATTTTCCGGGAAAATTCACCAATTGGAAACTCGTCTATTCACGGCAAAGTAAACGAAACATGACGTTTCACATCTGACATTCAATTATGTCGTCAAAAAGGAAAAGCCATCAAATAATGGTTCCGGCCCGAAAATAAAACCTACCCTGTATTCGACTCTCTATTTTTCTAATGCGCGATTGAATTGCGCACGGCAAACAGTGTCCACATTTTTTCTCTTGCAATACTCATTGATCAATAGCTGCATTTGAAAAGATTACCAAAAATTTGGTTGAAATTTACAAGAATGCAGGAAAAATATTATACCAAAAATGCATAAATAACTTGCACATGAAGCAGGGTTTACAGATTGTTTAGATAATTTTCTGTTTCACCAAAAATTAATGTATTTAAGGACCTCTGCAGACCTGTAATTTTTTTTCAAAATTTTTACAATAGAATAGAAAAATAGAAAAAAGAAAATAGAAAAAGTTTACTTGTTTTAAAGATAAAAAAAAGAATGCACTAAAGACTAGCTTTACAAATAACTTAATAAATTCATACCTTATTTTGTAGTCATTACACCGTTTTATAACATTAATGACTATGTTGACTCAAAAGAATAGCGTAAGCTATTGTCATTGGTTGTACTTCATATGAAAAAGAAAGGAAATGGGGAAAATGTTAAGGAGGCACATCCCATCTCCAGGTGAAAACAACCCAAGCAAAGCATCAAGGGGTCACCGTACGGTTTTCAACACATTTAGTCAGTTCATCTATACTTACGCCTCCAGTCGAGTGTCGAGTAATTTTTAATTCGAAAGCCATGAAATGGCTTGAGAGTTGTTAAAATGACAAGAAAACATCACGTGAGGCTTCACCTAGTAACAGCTCTAAAAGTTGATATTCGTGCTTCCGATAAAATATAGTGCGCAGGTTTCTTTCAAAATCATATACATGTGTATTTATCATATATTTCTTCAGTTTTTTTAGTTGAATACGGTGTTGTTATATAAAATTTTATGCATGTTTATCAAATCACTCGTTTTTTATATTGCGTCTCGGATCAACGAGATAAACTTGTCAAAGATGAAAATAACATTTGTTTACCTGTGACATGTGTATTGCATATATTTATAGCAATGAAATCGACATGCGTACGAAATCACACAATCCGATTATTTTAACTTATTACGGAATAACTATATACATGCAGACGTATGCAGCAGTTCTTTGGATGACTACGAAGTTTTGCCTCGTGAAGATTTTCAAGGCTTTCGAGTTTCAGCTCCATCGGATTTATGATTTTAGTTTATTCTACTAAATTCAAATTACACTTTTAATCTTTACAAATTGACTGACCTTTTGACGTACATACAGTACGTGTATGCAGTATACAGTGTACACTGTATATCAGTGCTGCTGATGAGGAATAAACCGAAATGGCCATACAGCTCATTAAAATTATTGCAGTTTGAGTTAACATACAGGTATGTGTTATGGTCTCATGTTCATTTACTCGATATTCTTTCATAAAATATAGAAAACTAGTAAATCGGTAAAAAATAATAAACATAAATCAAATAAAATAAATATACTTAAAACTGATCGCTGATGGAAAATATAAATTTTAAGCGTTTCGCATTCAGTAAATTAAGTGAAGAACTGTGCAAGCATTTCGAATAAAAGGTTGGGATTGCTAAATATGTTCGATTCTTGTGATTGAGTAATCAGCTACCACCTCCTCTGTAACTACTGAAGCAAATAGACCCATACTATGCTAGTTGTTTTAATTGTGGTTGAGTAAAGAGTGTCTGTATGTCTTAATATAAGTCTTTTCAATTTTATTTGTTAAAGCGAAAGTTTGTTTAAAACACAAAAAGTCGATATATCTATTCTCCGGACCATACGCTTATGGTCCGAACCGAACGTATTATTTTTCAGAAATGTACAATTTTAAGTCCTTAATTAGCTAAAGACTTTTGCATTTTAAACTTTTAAATTCATCTCAAATTGATTTTGAAATAAAATTAGAAACGTAAAAAACATTGGAAAAGGGCCAATAACTCCAATTGGATGGTCAAATCTTCTTCAGAATTTCAAGACATCATGGAATGATTTTGTTATTGAAACTTTACCATTTTCTTCCCATTTGTATCATATTAGACGAATGGTGAGTAAATAAAAATTAAAGAATACGAAAACAAGACTTACTGTTGACTTGATGAGTATCCTGTGGTTGTTTAAACATTGTGTTTGTCTTCTATTGGTCTTTTTGTCGGGCAATGGCTGACAGCAATTGTAAGAATACTTTGCCAGTTGATTTTAATTTTTGACGATCCTGCATCCATTACATGATAAACATGGATGTAGCGTTGCTCGACATCCAACAATGAATTCCGCTTAAACCGGTGATAGGGAGCGTCTTCAACTTATTATGAGGTATCAGCATAGCTCATTGTTGAAGACCTCATGGTGACTTCAAGATGAAGAAAAACAATAAAAGCGTTGTTCCATTGCTTGTTTTCCCATGTTTTTCTGGAGATTTTGTCTCATTTGCTTTTACTCCATATCCCTTCATTGCTTATCTAACTCCAAGGTACGTTTTTGGATTAAAGTCAAAATTTAACGTCATGTTGATATTTTTACTGAAGTCAGATTTTTATATATGCAACGGTATTAGTATTTTTTGCAAAAATAGTACTTTACCTATATTTTTATCATTAGTTACAACAACCAAATTGTTCGGTTTTTGGTTTTCAAAGTCACTTACTTGAAAGTAGACACCCTGTTAATGATTCAAGCCAAGTTTTTAAATGTTGGCCTGGCAGTTTCAGAGGAGAAAATCTTTACAAAATGTTAACTTCGATGTCGACGACGTCGGACGTAACCTGATGGCAATAACCAATTTGGCTCTTTGGGTTCAGTAAGCTAACAGTCATTTTCATCGCATTACAAATATTTTATTGGAATTTCCATCATTAATTGTCGTCAGTTTCATGAAATCTAAGAGAAAATAAAACCACAAAATTTTAAATTCCAAAATATTCCCTCACAATTCAGATTGGTATGACGAGTTGATCTCAGACCTCTCCTAATACGGATCTTTCGAATAACTGAAACAATTCTATACTTCTACCAAATGTGTCAATATGAAGAGAAATCCTTACTTACTTCCTCTACCGGATTTGACTTTACTACCGGATTTGACATGTTCAACACGGTGGGTGTCTTATAAGAAGCAGGAGATGCTAACTCTACCGGTGCACCTGATCTCATCCATGGTTTTTTATTGGGTCCGTGTTGTTCATCTTTGTGTGTGAGTGTGTTAATTTTTCTTTTCTGTGTCGTACCCATGTTTTGTCTCTGTTTTTTTTTCCCTTTTCTGTTTCTTGTGTTGCCATTGTCCTTGGATTGTTCGCTTTTGGATTGACGGTTCGGTTCTCACTTAATTTGATAGAGATCCTATCTGAAAAGATCCGTATTTATAAATTATATGCAGGAATTTAAGTTAATGAATAAGAGTTATGACACCGGTAGATCATTACGTTTGTTTACATTTTTGTAGAGAACTTGTGTCCGGAATATCATGTAAAATGCAAGGACAGAAAGCAGTGTATTTCCGAGGATTATTTATGTGATATGAATGGAAAAACGGAATGTCATGACTCCTCCGATGAAGATCCCGAATTTTGTAAAGGTATGATTCGTTAGAGAGTATAACATTAAGATTTCAGAAACATTAAATATCTTTGGGTATTCAGTGGAAATGGGTTGAATATATTTGCACACGGATCATACTTGTTTGGTCATCCTCTGGTTCAAAATTTGACCAAAAATTTTCAATTATATTTCATATAGATTTTAAGGTATGTGAGTAGCTAAAGAGAAATTACGGAAAACTCTAGAGAAAGCCCAAATTTTAAAAATTTTACATCAAAAATTTTCACATGATTATTTCAAAATTGTTTGCTATTACTATTCAATGGGCAAATATTTAAAAAACTAAAGGCCAGAGTTTTCATTCTAATTACGAATGTTCTGAGACTCATATCTCTTAAAGTGTTGTCGTTTTTATGCCCAGCCTACGATAGTAGGGGGCATATAGTGTTGGGGTCTGTCCGTCCGTTCGTCCCAAGTTAGGTTTACCCTCAGGTTTATTAATTTCTGTGAAGGATGCATGCTATTATCATGAAACTTTGTATAAATACACATAAGGGCATAATTAAACAAAAATCATAATAAATATTTATCCACGCATGCTACCAACTTCATGCTTCATTGATCATGCAAAAAAGAGGTATCATGAGGTTTACCCTAAGTATGAAGTTTTTTATGTGAAGGATGTTTGATATTATCATGAAACTACATGTATGTATAAATACACATTAGGGTATAACTAAATTAAAATCGCAATAAACATTTATCCATGTTACCAACTTCATGATTCACTGATCATGGAAAAAATAGGGGGAATTAGGTTTACCCTTAGGTTGAAGTTTTTTCTGTGAAGGATGTGTGCTTTTATCATGGAACTTGAATAAATACAAATTAGGGTATAATTAAACAAAAATCATAATAAAAATTTAGCTTACTACAAACTTCATGCTACACTGGTCATTGAACATGTTGTGGAAAGGGAAAGGTACGAGATTTAACCTCAGATTAAAGTTTCTTTTCTGTGACTGATGTATGCTTTTATTATGAAACTATACAAATACACATTAGGATATAAATAAACAAAAAACATAACAAATGTTTACCCATGCCACTTATTTCATGCTTCACTGATTACGGAAAAAAGGGGATAGTTTGAGGTCTATCCATGGGTTTAAGTTTCTTTCCTTTAAAGGATGCATGCTATTAAATACCCATTAGAGAATAATTAAAGAAAAGTCATAATAAAAATATATCCGTGCTATCAACTTCATACCTTACTGATAACGAAATATAGCATTGTTCAAAACAGTTGTGAGGCGGGACATTTTGTCCATTAGACACATATTCTTGTTATATATGTTATAAAAAAAAACATTTACATAATAAACTGTCTGGTATAGATACAAGAAGAAAATACACAATGTATATGTGAATAGAAACACCCCTGAAATGAAACAATGGAATAAAAATACAATAACATCAAGGTTGCATTATGTACAGTAAATTTTTAGCTGACCTGGCCTAATAGGCCATGTGAGCTATTGCCATCACTATGCGTCCGTCGTCCGTCTGTCCGGCAACAAATTCAAACATCTTCTCCTCTGAAACCGGTAAGCCAAATTAAACCAAACTTGGCCTGAATCATCATCAGGGTATGGCTTCTCAAACTGATGTTCAGTTTGTCCCTCTGTCGAACAACATGGCCGCCATTGCTAGAAATAGAACATAGGGGTAAATTGCAGTTTTTGGCTAATAACTCGAAAACCGTTACAGATATAAAAAATCTGACATGGGGGTACAAATGATCAGCATGATGAGATCTACCCACTGTGCAATTTTGAAGAAAATCTGAAAACCCATTTCGGAGTTATAGCCCTTTTTCCGTTAAATTTTCTAAATTTTTGCATTTTTTATTTCAAAAAGTGTAACAGTTAGAGGTCAAATGTAAATTGCAAAAATGTTCAGCATTTCAAGATCTACCCACCCTGAAATTTTGAAGAAAATCCATAAATCCTTGTAGGAGTTATTGCCCTTTTTTCACGGAATTTTTAAAATTTTCGTATTTTACATCTTTTATTTCATAAACTATAGAAGATGAAGGTTAAGTGTAAATTGATGAAATGTTTGCCATGCTATGGCTACTTCAAAACTGATGTTGAAAATTGTTCCTTGACCGCCATTTTCAAAATGGCCGCCGAAAAAGGCGGGAAAATTCAACATTGTCCGATTTCAATGAAATTTGGTTTCCAAAGAGATGTTGATGTTGCGACTTCAAAAACGGTGTTGAAAATTTTCCTTCAACATTCAACATTGTCCGATTTCAATGACATTTGGTTTCCAAATAGGTATTGATGTCGCAAATTCAAAACTGATGTTGAAATTGTTCGTTGACCGCCATTTTTGAAATGGCTGCCAAAAAGGCAGGAAAATTCAACATTGTCCTATTTCAATGAAATTTGATTTCCAAATAGATATTGATGTTGCGACTTCAAAAACGATGTTGACTGCCATTTACAAAATGACGTCTCGACTTCAAAGCTGGTTTCGAAAGTGATCCTTAGCCAAAACGTTTGTCAAAAAGCCCAACAAAGAAATATAATAAAACATGATCAGACTTTAAAAACAGTTCAAGATATTGGAGGTGTTTGAGCTACGAAAGTCCGAGAAACTGAAGATAAACTGTATAACTTACAATGTTACCTTGATTGTGGCAACTGAAAGCCAGGTGAGCGATACAGGCTCCTGGGAGCCTCTGGTTTCACAGAATTTTCAAAATTTTCATTTTTTTCGTCTTTTATTTCCAAAAGTATAGAAGATGAAGGTTAAGTGTAAATTGATAAAATGTTTGCCATGCTGTGGTGACTTCAAAAGTGGTGTTGAAAATCGTACGTTAACCGCCATTTTCAAAATGGCCGCCAAAAAAAGGCGGGAAAATTCAACATTGTTCGATTTCAATAAAATTTTGTTTCCAAATAGATATTGATGTTGCAACTTCAAAACCAGTGTTGAAAATTATTTGTTGACCACCATTTTCAAAATGGCCGCCAAGAAAGACGGGAAAATTTAACGTTGTCTGATTTCAATGAAAAGGCCATGTGAGCTATTGCCATCACTTGGCGTCCGTCCGTCCTTCGTAAACTTTTTCAAAAGTCTTCTCCTCTGAAACCGCTTAACCAAATTTAATCAAACTTGGCCTGAATCATCACCAGGGTATGTAGATAAAAAATTGTGTTCGATCAGTCCGAGGACCAAACAATATGGATGCCGTTACTAAAAATAGCACATAGGGGTAAATTGTAGTTTTTGGCAAATAACTCGAAAACCGTTAAAGATATAAGAAATCTGACAGAAGTAAAAGATCAGCATGGTAAGATCTACCGGCCCTTCAATTTTGATGAAAATCTGATTACCAGTTTTGGAGTTATTGCCCTGATTCCAGAAATTTTTCAAAATTTTAATGTTTTGTATTTTTTATAAAGAAACTATAGAAGATAGATGTCAACTTTAAATTGCAAAAATGTTCAGCATATCAAGATCTACCTGCCCTGAAATTTTTGAGAAAATCCAAAAACCCTTGTAGGAGTTATTGCCCTTTTTTCACAGAATTTTCAAAATTTTCATATTTTTCGTCTTTTATTTCCAAAACTATAGAAGATGAAGGTTAAGTGTAAATTGATAAAACGTTTGCCATGCTGTGGTGACTTCAAAATTGGTGTTGAAAATCGTACGTTGACCGCCATTTCAAAATGCCCGCCGAAAAAGGCGGAAAAATTCAGCATTGTTAGATTTCATTAAAATCTTGTTTCCAAGTAGATATTGATGTTGCAACTTCAAAACAAGTGTTAAAAATTGTTTGTTGACCGCCATTTTCAAAATGGCCGCCTAGAAAGGCGGGAAAATTCAACGTTGTCCGATTTCAATGAAATTTGGTTTCCAAATCGGTATTGATGTCGACACTTCAAAACCGATGTTAAAAATTGTTCGTTGAATGCCATTTTCAAAATGGCTGCCAAAAAAGGCGGGAAAATTCAACATTGTCCGATTTCAATGAAATTTGGTTTCCAAATAGATATTGATGTAGCGATGCGTTTCTTCACAATATAAGAAATATGTTTAAACTAGATTATAAAGGGGGACCCCTGCCAAAATTTTTTTTATTGAAAGGGGGACTTGAAATGTTTTGATTTCAGCAATATGTATTATCTGAATTAAAAGGGGAACCCCTGCCCAAATTTTTTTTGAATGGTCTGAAATGTGTTGTAATGGATAGTGGGGCTTAAAATTACTGTGGAAACTGCTGAATCTACTTGCCCAATTGGAAGCATACTTGGTGACAACTGTCAATAGTCGGTACCTATCGAAGAATGTTTCTGGTAAGTCCGCATGTATTCCAAGATGGCCGCCGGTGGGGGACATAATTCAACATTGGTCCCTATGGGAAAAACACATTCAAAGACATTCTTCTCTGAAACTACTTGGTCAGTTGGAATCACAACTTGGTCACAATAGGCCTTTAATGGTCTTCTTAAAAAATTATGTCTGACAAGTCTGCATCTCATCCAAGATGGCTGCTAGCGGATACCATTGTTTAACATTGGACCCTATGGGGAAAACACTTTCAAAGATTTTCTCCTTTGACACTTTAACATTGGGTTAATTTGGGCTGCAGGTTATGCAAGTCATGGACCAGGTGAGCTATACAGGCTCTTGAGAGACTCTAGTTTTAGGTTGTACACGAGCTTCAAGAAGTATCCTCTCACTAGCAGCATTGAAATCAAATTATATGGAAAGCCAAAATCCAAAAACAGTCAGATTGACAAAAAGAAGTACTCATTACCAAAAATACCAAAATAGGAAGCCGAATCCAGTACTAAGGACATCTACCGAGTGCCATACACGGAATGAAGCCGTAGTATCTTTAACATTTTTATTGGGTAAAAAAAATATTAGGGAAAAAAAACGTAAGAGCTTACACAAACTAAAGAGACTGTCTCCATGTTCTCATTTGACATAGTTATCTCCGAGACCGCCTTATACCCCAAGCCTTCAAAATATCCCGTCTCTAACGATTATTCAAAAAGTTCTTAAATAGATATCAGTCCCTTGTGGAAAACTTTAAAGTTTCGGTCCGAAATCTGATAAGGAACTTTTTCATTATCTAATACTGAGATGGTTATTTTTTAACTGTCTACGACCTTTGAATGGCAATTGCTGTTGAGTTGCTTCAAGACACTACCGCAAAGTAATAGGGAGGTTTGGTTAGCCATGCAACCGGTTTAACTCACCATTTGTTTTGAAATGCCTGTACCAATCCAGGACCATTGCGGTCTACAATTTTGCCGGTGGTTTCCATGTGATTTATCTTTTTGTCTCATGAACATCGGCTCTTGACCACTGTGTTTGGTAATTTTGTTATTACCCCATCTTAAAAAGATTATTGGACGATCTGAAATCGTTGACTTAAGTTAGGTCTTTTTTTATTTCTATTAAAAAAACTCATTCGTTTGAAATCATACATGCATATTCATGTTAAAGTTAGTGTTAGTAGCGAACCCCCTAAATGTACAGTCACTCAGTGCTTGTAAAAATGAATAAGAACATATACAAAGAGGAAACAAATGTGTCATTTGGCAAATCTGCTTATAAAAAGTTTATTAAGATAGTACAGATAAGCCTAGGCACTTAAAAATATGCTACCACCACATTTTTGTAATGAAGAAATCAGTTGCTCTTCCAGCTTTATTTCTATGATGAATAACAGACATCAAAACACACCTGTGTATGTTTCTTTAGACAACAATTGTCCTGATAATTTTGTGAAGTGCAAAGACGGAATACAGTGTATTTGGAGGTCATTTCTCTGTGACAAAGATGCTGACTGCAACGACAAGTCAGATGAGGATCCCGACTTTTGTAGAGGTATGATAAAGACGATATTTCAATTTTGATATATGTGTGACTTCAAGCACAAGAATTGAACACCAAAATACAAATTAAAGCGATATAGTGTCTTCGTTAAACATCTCTTAACATAATGGAAGCTAATTTTCATCGTTTAATCTCTAAGTTCGTGAACATCATTTCCTATTTCATCTTATTTTGTAGCTATTAAAGAACTTTTAAAGACATGGATAATTAAGGCAAAACTGTAAAATTGGAAACTTCCTTTTTTCATGATAAGAAATGAATTCAGTAAAACTACATCTTTGAAACAATGAAGGAATATGGAGTAAATGCACATGAGACAAAGTATCTACAAAAAAGGTGAAACAAAACAACTGAACAACACTTTTCTTGTTGTTCTTCATCTTGACGTCACCATGGCGCCTTCAAATATGAGTTTTGATAACATCGCAAACTTCATAGTTAGTTCAAGACGGCCTTTAGCACCGGTGTTAGTGGAATTCACTGCTTATTGAAGAGGAATGCCACATCCATATCTGATATAGGCCTTGGTTTTACCATGTATTTGTAGAAACTTTGTCTCGTGTGCATTTACTCCATATCCTTTCGTTGTTCATTACCCATGTGAAGCACCTGATATTTTTAATCACAATATTAATGCCTTTTTTGCCTTAATATTATAATGAGTATGTTGTAGATTGCTTTTTTCTCTAATTTCTATCAAGTTTTCATATTTCCTGAACGGTGTGGAAACATTTGTTCTCCTCTCTAGAGAGGAGAACAAGTTTCGTGACATTTCCCGCCAAATTTATTCGGAATACAATCCTCGGTGTTTTTCCAGTCATTAGAGAAACAGTTTCCACCACTTAAACACGTTTATAAATTTTCAAATGTTTAAAAGCTCGGCAAGCCTCGCTTTCAAACATTTACAAAATTTATTTAACTCGATTTGAGAAATTTCATAATCAACTAGTTCTCTTTATGGAAACCACATTTCTTTCGTAAATGATGGTTTACAGTGTCAGACGACCCATGTGAAATCAGTGCACGCGACCTCGTCTCCCTTGGGTAGATGACCAACCATAAGTGTGCATATTTGAAATATGATAAATGTTACCATGACTAAACGTCATAAAACATATGAAGTCACATTGTGAGGTACACTTCAATGGAGACGACGTTACTCGCACAGTATATGTTTCCAGACATTTGTTTTCGTACTTTATGGAAGAATTAGCTGTGGCTTCACTCGAGAAAGACACAATTTCTTACATTCATGAAAGATACCCTGATCTTTTGATCTGCTTTGATGTAAGAGGCTATTAATCACTGTAACAATTGCCGCTATGTTTAATGATCGATGGCAAGTACTAGTATTTGAACAGACTGTTACCATTATTCTCTCACATACAAATGTATTTGAGACAAGAAAGTAGCTATTTTATTTAGTCGTTTGACATATCCATCTCTCAACTCACGGATGAGATAAGAATTTCATGTGAGGAAATACATTTTGACGCCACTGACGAATAACAGGTCTTGTCTTCCCCGCAGTATCTCATTATAACTCCGGTTTTTGTCATTTTCACGCTGGTTGTGCTAGACTTTTTTGTTCTAGTACTTTTTCATGATTTTTTCAATTTTTTCCTAAATTTTGGTGTTCGACAGTTCGACTAATTTAAACAAATCTAAGAACCATATAATTTAGACGAACACTGTTATACAGTACATGCATTATATAAATATTCTGTCCGAGATGTTTATGCTTCTCTCTAGGGAGAAATTTGTGCTATATACTGCTTAATTACCCTTTAGCTCTATTTACTTCTACAGAACAATTTTAGAAATATTATGCTTCTTGGTCTTATCTAGTTTTCTTTTTCTACCATTTCAGACAAAATGACGAGAAGAGAAATATTGAATAGATTAAAAGGGATATACTGATGAATTTTACCCTGATTCCAAGAAGCAAATAAAATAGAGAATACGTTTTAATAGAACTCTTGTTTTCTTTCACTTCAGAATTATAGTATATCGAATCCAAAATTAATATTTTCATATACATTTGAATATTAATAGATTGGCCGAAAAAAACTAATTACTTACGAATTAACGAATCGAATGGGTGCATGAGTTAGAGAATTTTCGCCTGTGAAATAAATAAGTTCTATAATCGTGATTCCGGATTAGTTATAATCTTTATTATAGAGATTTGCAAAAAATTACCAAAGTTAAAGATGCAACTGTCGTACGGACGTTCAAAAACAGCTATTGAAGCGACTGTATTGTGACGTTTCTTCCAAGGATGACAAGAAATTTTTTTAGTTCACTGGTGATAATACAATATTTATTGAACTGGAAAAAATTGGTAATTCACCGCTCACAAAAAAATTAGGACCTGTACACCTGGTGATATGTCTTCTTTAGTTCTAAATTCGACAGTGTCAACTGTTCATTCATCCAAATTCACGTGGATTTTTTTCAATAGCAGGTTACTATTTTGAGCTTATTAACCCTTTTATCAAATGATGATCATTTCTGTTAACTGTCTACGACTTTTGGCAATTGATGTTGAGTTGCTACCGTCACTACCGCAAAGGAAGGGAAGAACGGTGCAACATAAATCGGCAAAGAATTCCGCTTAAACCGGTGCTAGGGGCCGTCTTGAACTTACCACTAGGTATGAGCAAAGCCCGTTTTTGAAGGCCTCGTGGTGACTTCAAAATATAAAACAACAATAAAAGCGTTGTTCCTTTGCTTGTTTTTACCATGTATTTGTAGAGACTTTGTCTCGTGTGCATTTACTTCATATCCTTCCATTCACCATTAACCCCTCTTTTTTAAATACCTGTACAAAGTTAAGACCTTTGCGGTCGACTATTTCCGGTGGTTTCCACCTGCTGTTCTTTTTTGCCTCATGAACTCTTGGTCTTGACAATTCTGTTTAGTAATTTTGTTTTCACCCCTTTGCCATTTAAGTTTTATAGTTTCGTCAATTGTTTTAGCAACCGGTGTCCACAAATATATACCGACGGCTTCAAATTGAATAACAACACACACTTTCCTTTATTCTTATTGTTGTGGCACCTTATTTTACTTTTCATTTTGAAAAGTAATCATTATTCAATGTTTTCTATATTATGAAGAGAAATCTAAAAGTTTGGGAGGCTTCAACTTAAAAGAACCAAACAAAACATATATTTATCGGATTGTAGGTTTGTGCTTAAACAATGTCCTTTTCAGATCTAAAGGAGATCAATTTGCAAAGTTGCAATGTAATGTAATGTACTAAGGAGCCTCCATGATTTCTTCTAGATGTATCTTGCATACTGTAGGCATGAAGTCTCCTTGTTCCTAGTTGAATTCAGTCAACAAAGGGTTAGGTGATAATATACAGAACAAAACTTCTATAAAACTGTTTTCAAACTTTTTATCATTTCAGACAATTAAGTTCCTTTCAAATCCAAAACATCAAGCCATTACTGTCTCTGCATATTCATTCCAACTGTACCTTTTGTAACAACCAAACAATTTGGTTCTCGTTCTTCCTTTCCTATTTTAAATAAAAGTAGATAATAAAAGTAACGTTTGAAATATATTCTTTCCAATATAACAGTATGCCAGACAAAACTAAATTATTAATGTTTTGCAGCCGACAGATTTTGATTAATTTTAAAAATAACAGGCATTTAAATCGAACTTTCTAAAATAACGCAACATATTATCTAATTTTCTAACGAAATTGAAACTTTGATAGTGACTTATTGTAAAATGTTGTTTAAAATTACCTCCCTTGTTTGGATTTTCATTTCGAGGAATGTTGCAAGTAAAAACATATTCCTGAACTTAACGTCAAAATTAAATGCTGAATCACTAACAATGTTAGGACAAGTTCCTTGTGTTGTAAGCAAAATATTTAAAGTTTTTTTTTAATTTTTAAATGTTTGTAAAATTCTGTAATGAAAAATACCTATAAAAATACACAGCATGAATTCAAAATGGCCGAATACTATCGAACCACCTACACAATGACCTAAGGAAAGTAAAATTACAAATTTTACATTCTGATACCGATGAATTTGATTCAAATCATACTTCCTCACTATGTCGAAATAATTGCAACAAAAGCAAAAACCTCGAAGAAAACCAAAACACTGACTGCATATACCGTATAGCAGGTAATTTTCGAGAGGTTCTAATTTTCGCTATATTCGCGAGGTTTGTGTAAGCTCGAAAATAAAAACTCGCGTAATTTAAGTCAGTACATTTTCATATATGCTTGTCCTTACCGCTAAAATCAATTACCACTCTTTGGGAACGATTCGCGAAATTTGGAAGCCGCGAAAATTACACGCTATACGGTAAATAACCATACACTCAGTCCACGTGATTAATCAATCAATTATTAAAGATGATCAAGAGTGAGAAGAACAAACAGATCGCATGCATGATTATATCTCTATAATGACTGTGATTTTTGTTTCTGCAACGATTAATCTCCCAGTTGTATCTTCTATTGTATAGGTATAAAGTCACCGGGTTTTCCGGTGTATTCTGCCAACATCGACTTTCATTGCCACCGGGTTTTGCACCCGATTTTGAATTTTGGTATTAATTGCAGCACATTTGTCTTCCCTTAATGAAGTAACAAAAAAACATAATCTCAAAATATTAAAACTTTCCTTCAAAGCAAACTCAAGTAATCATCCGGAAATGAAAGTGTGACGGACGGACGGACAAGAGGAATCCAATATAGCCCCACCTTTTAAGGCGAGGGTATAAAAAAAGATTTTTAAGGTAAGTTTGTCATATTAAACTTGCAGGTGAATTACAAAAACCATACATGTCAATCAAGGAAAATTCGGGTTTTTACGCTGCCCCAACCAATGGAGGAATGCATGGAAACATTGATCCGTATCTAAATCTCGTAACGATAAATTTACGTCATCAGACAATAATCATCATCTCCATTTGATATCTGGTCATAATGAGTTGTATCGTGTTTCTCATTCCAAGTACGCCACTCATCTACTTCCAGTTTTCCGAAAATTATCTTGCATAGGCATCGGTGTCCCATACATACATCTTCTTTTTTTCACTTAGTACTGGGATGATTATTTCTATTTCATTGCCCACGATACACTGTGTATTTCGATAGCAATTCCTATGCGTTTCTACTTGCCTTTATTATCGATGCATTTCTAAATAACAGACATGTAAATTTGAAAAAGAAAGGAAATGGGGGGTAAATATCAAGGAGACAACATCCAATATCCAGGTTAAAACGACCCAAAAACAAAGCATCTAGGGGTCACCGTATGGTCTTCAACTGATTGGATTTGTAATTTTTTAAAATTTATATCACTACAAATACTCATTTTGGAATACATAACTATCCCACGTCATTTAATCTTCAACTAAAATACGAGTACCATAGAAAGTTGTATCCCACGGAGCCCACCAGATTGTTTATTTTTTACAAGCGCATTAGCATTAACTGGAAGATATGCACAAAATGGATTAGCGCCTACACATGAAATATTGGGTCTTTAATTCACCCGACATTCTTCATATCTTACCTTAATATATGAATCCAAAGGTCTAGAAAGCAATATTTTGAAACCAAAAAGTCCTGTACTTGTTCTCAATCGTAACAATTTTATCATATCATCATAGCTTTCTGTAGAGCGATAGATTGTAGGATTTGGAATTTTATACCTTTTATTTCCTAAAATTACACAAAAACTCAAATTATAGAAAAGAAAATGTTACAAATACAATGAATTCCGCACAAACCGATGCTAGGGGCCGTCTTGAACTAACTATGAGGTATCAGCAAAAGTAAAGCTAATTGTTGAAGGCCCTTAAATCGACATCAAGATTAAGAAGAACAAAGAAAAAAAACGTTCTTCCATTGCTTGGTTTCAAAATATATTTGTAGAGACTTTATTTCATGTACAATAGCTCCAAATACTTCCTTTTTGCATACAACTGAACAATACAAATATTGATGGATACAGTTGAGGACTATGCGAGGAAGTGGACAAAGAAAGAGAAAGAAGATGTCGAGACGCTGTACGACTGGATCAGGTCCATTAAGTCGTTAATTGTGAATCGTATCCGGCGTTTGAAAACTGCAATGAAATCCAGAAATCCCAGTATATTTGAAGATCCCCTCGTTAGAAAAACGATGGACAACCTCCACGAAAATTACGTCATTGTCCCTGCAGACAAAGCTTCTAACAACATACTATTCGTAGGTAAGAAACACTATCTTGACTGTCTGGTTAAGGAGATGGGAATCGAGAGTTCATCAGGAAACCCAACTTATACTCCCACTACACTATAAAGGGAGGAGTTTATTGAAAATCACAACTCAGTTTTAACATCCTTTGGCATCAAAGCGGGTGATGAAAACAATCAGCTCCCCTACATCTACTGGGTCCTTAAACTTCATAAGAACCCATACAAACAGAGATTCATTGCGGGGTCTTCCAGATGCACCACTAAGCCACTTTCTAAGCTCCTTACTTCTTTATTGACCGCAGTCAAAGATGGCCTGAAAAGTTACTATGATAAAGTCTACTCCACGAGAGGCGTCAATCAAATGTGGATTCTAAAGAATTCTAAAGATCTACTTGAACAGCTATCCTCTAGCAGTCTTACCAATTGCCACAGCATACAAACTTTTGATTTGTCTACTCTTTATACTACCCTTCCACGCAATAAATTGAAAACAATAATTTCTGATTTGATACATCAATGTTTCTGCACTAAAAACGGAGAACGCAGATACACTTACTTAGTAGTAGGGAAAGACAAAACATATTTTGTAAAGAACCACACTGAGTCAAACAAGAAGTACACGTAATCAAGATGTTGGAATTTTTAATAGATAATATCTTTGTCGAACTTGGAGCTCGCATTTTTCAACAGACAATCGAGATTCCCATGGGAACTAACTGCGCGCCGCTTTTAGCTGATCTCTTTCTTTTCTCGTATGAGGCCAAGTTTTTACAAGGGCAAACACAGAATAAACAAAAATATTTAGCCCAGTCTTTTAATTTTAGCTTCCGCTACATAGACGATGTACTTTCCCTTTATAATCCAAAATTCAAGGAATATTTACACCAGATCTATCCAAATGAGCTTGAAATTAAAGAGACTACTGATACACCTACTTCAGCTTCGTACTTAGATCTGTTTTTATACATTGATGAAGAAGGACTTTTGAAATCTAAGCTTTATGACAAACGTGATGATTTTAACTTCCCAATTGTGAATTTTCCCTTTCTGAGCAGCATTATACCTACCTCTACAGCCTATGGAGTGTACATTTCACAGTTGATTCGTTACTGTCGCGCATGTAGTTTATACAGTGATTTTTTAATAGAGCAAAACCACTCTCCCAAAAGCTGCTTAGTCAGGGATTTGTTCAGCCTTTGTTACTTTCATCCCTTCAGAAATTTTATGGCCGTTACCATGATATCATTGACAGATATGACGTGTCTGTGTCCCAAATGAAAACGGACATTTTCAGCTAGATTTCACGTCTTCACGGATTTGACATAACCAGTTTTGACTCAACCCTGGATTGACTCAGTCATAGTGTGACGGGTGCCGCTAGCTGAGCAGGACATGCTTACCCTTCCGGAGCACCTGATGTCACTTCCGGTTTTCATGGGATTTCACACTATGAGTGCCTTAGTTTTTAATGTCGTCTTTTTATTTCCGTGCATTGTAGCTGTCTTACGTCCTTGTTTTGTCTTTTTTGTCTCTGTCGCCGTTTTTGCCATGTCTTTGGATTTTGATTTTTGTGGTCTTCGATTCCTTTGTTCCTTCGGTATTCTACTGCCGTTGCTTCAATACATATTAAATTATTCTGTGAAAGTCAATTTTCATAATATTTGTAAAAATGATGTCATAGGAATGATTGAAAAGGGCACAAATAAAATGAAGATCTATACTGAAAATGATAGGTGTGTTACATTTATTAGTTCAGGCTAAGCTCGTTCACACTGCAAAGTGCTTTCCCTTTCAATTAGTTTCGACTCTATCAAAATACTTGTCGTATCGACCAGAATTTTACCTACTATTGATGTGGTCGATTCTTATTACCAGCCAATGGATTATGCTCTTTTAGTAGTCATATCCAAGTGATGTATAGTATAAAATATGATCTGAAAATGCCACAAAGCTGATCAAAATACAAATAAAATTGCCACCTAGCACAATACACAATAGTGACTAGACAATATTTTAATTCTAAATTGTAGAAAATACTTGCCTCCAGGCTGAGAACAGGACTCACGAATAAATACAAATCCGCCATCTCGCAACCATTCTAAACATCGGTTTAATAATTCTGTAGACTCCCTGTCACCAAGGTACATAAATAACCAGTTGGCAAATATCAAATCATAGCTTGAGAAAAAAATCATCAATCAATTGAAACCTTTTAATTTTTACTACTACAAAAAAGACTGAGTTGTTATGTTCTCATGGTACAAGTTCAAAAGATGAATTCAAATCTAAATCAAACGTTCCTTGTTTTGGTATTCAGTTATGTATCCGAACTTCTCTCCTTTCATCCATTTCACCAGAAAGTACAGTAACTTCCGTATTTTGTTATTTATTAATGCTAGGTCGATGCCTTTGCTGTTGGACTGTTAGACCCGAAGCTTTTCACCAACCTTGTAGTCGATACTTCGATGATGACCAGAAAACCCATTTGATTTCGAAACTTGAGATATCTTAAATTCAGAAATTTTGCCCAAAACTAAGTAGTATATCCCTCTTGCATAGCTCTGTCCTTAACTGATATTGGCTTTTCATTTAGATCTTTTTTTGGAATTAATATTTGTTCTCTAACATATTTCACACATTTTTGGCTTATGGTAATCGGAACTTTTGATTTGATCTGCAACGAAGAGGCATAAGGTCACACGATGGCAATAGGGTCTGTAAGTCTCGTCATGTGACTATGAGAAATCGAGATAAAACTGCTACTAGTATTTGAAAACGTTTACCGCCAAAATATGACGTTGCATGATTATGACGTTCAAATTTTTGCCTGAAACGTCATATGTTTATGTATTATATACCCGGAAGTTCCAAAATTGAACGAGACTTACAGACCCTATATAGGGTCTGTAAGTCTCGTCATGTGACACCGAGAATTCACGATAAAATTGAAATTCGAAAACGTTTCCCGCCAGAAAATGACGTTTTCGGATTATGACGTTTAATTTTATGTTTGGAACGTCATATGTTTAAGAGTTAAATGCAACTTCCGGGTACAAAAACTGTTCCCGGAAGTTTCAAAAGTGAACGAGACTTACAGACCCTATATACTGAAACTAAATAGAGGTAATAACATAATTACCGAATAGAATTGTCAAGATCCAAAGTCCAAGATGCAAATAGACAAAGCAGGTGCGAAACCAACGGCAAAAAAATTTCAACTGCAATGGTCCTGACTTGGTATAGGTATTAAAAAAAGAAAAGTTGGCTAAACAGGTTTAATGGCCGCAAAGCTCCCCATGCATTGTGGTAGTGTCCAGTAGCATCTAAACGGCAATTGCTATTGAAATTGTAGTAATACTCGGAAGTAGTTAAGTACATTGTATTGTCCAGTAGTAGATCAACAGCAATTGTTATTGCTAAATTTATAGTAACTTCGGTATTTTGTTATTAACTATTTTCTTATCGGTCAAAAATTATACTTATTTTATTTATTGTCAAAAACCTTTACTATCATTTATTGTCATAAGCATTTTTTTTTATATTTATGGGGAATACTGGATGAGTGCCCCCTTCCTTCCATTTACACTTAAATTGTCTTAACTCTTTAAATATTTTTAAATATTTAAGGAACTACTGGTGAAATTCTCTGAAATCCTATTTATTTCATTTTATAACTAAGTCACTAAGTCTTTCATTTATTTTCTTATTGGTGTTATCTATTTTATCTTTCACCTGTAGCTGAAAATGATATTTTGCCGCTTAAATTTGATCTAGTTCAAAGTTTCATCTTATAAATCTCACCTTTGTATCTGTAACTGTAGTTCTGTAACGTCTTTAGATAAATACACAATGTTGTTGAAGCCTTTGTTTATCTCTTTATTTTTATTGATAAGTCTTTCAATGAAATCAACAGCCGTTACACTGTTAGCCTGCTCTGCCAGCTTAGTTGTAAATCTCCTACAAAGTTGGGGTTTATTATCGATTAAATTTAATGTCTTTAATACTTATCTAAATACAGTGAAAACTTAGATTTCTGTTTAGAAATAAAAGTATAGTCGGGAGAAAAAATAAATCTATTATCTATATCACTCAGAAAAGCGACGAAAAAATGCAAAAAAAATTCGGACAAAAAGCAAAATTGTCGAACGAAAGGCAATCTCGGACAAAAAACGACGAACAAAACGCAAATCAGACAATTAACTTCGGACTGAACGCAAAAGTTTCGGACAAAAAGCAAAATTGTCGGACAAAATGCAAAACGGGACATTAGACAAAAAGTAGATATCGGACAAAAAACACTGTATCAAACGTGTGTCATTTTAAACGTTTGTCTAAATATGGTTAATTTGTACTTGTTACCAAAACGACGATAGAATATTGATGTTGCACATCAAAACAAGTTTAAATGACGACGCAAAAACAACGAATCAACATCCTAAAACTAAAAATCGAAATAAAAGACAAGATACGTGTCCCTTCAAATTATTATATGTAAAGTAACTTGTGATGTTTGTTTTATAACTTTGTATTTGTATCTCCCCTTTTCTTTTTTTGACATTTCTAATTCTTTGTAGTGTATCTTGTGATGTTGTAATATCACTGGATGATACTTTTGCTAGTGAACTGTTATTCCCAAGGTACCATCAGCCCATTCATTTAGAGAGGGTGTGAATGGAGGTACCCTTTTGACGGTTACCGGTAAAAAATTAAGTAATATAACTTTAACGGTAGAACATTTCAAGCCCTCTCACGATTCACGCGAGAATTTTTGGCGATTCACGATAAAAAAAATTGATCGATGAAGACGTTAACAGTAGCTGAAAAAGGTCGTTTCACGATTAACGGTAAAGGGCATTCATAATCTTTTTAAACTACATGTACATCTAATATATCTTATTTTATGGTGACTCTAGAGATAAAGAACAACAAAAGGGGTGGAATCCATTGCTCGACACTTACTTGGTATTTGCAGAGATTTTTTCCTCAAGAGAATTTACTCCTTTAATTGTTTACTTTATGAACCGAAGTGTTATTACTTTAGAACATTTATGTAATTTGCTCTCTATCAAATTTTTCATGTGTCTGATTTTTTTTTACTTGTAGACGTATGAGTTGTCAGAATCGCAGAACTAAATATAACAGTTTTTTTTTTCCTAATTACTTTTTGAATCCTTTATTATTGATTGATTAATTGATTAAATTTTGTTTAACGTCTACAGAGCAATATTTCAGATATATCAAGACGAAAACAAGTTTGTTAATAAAAAATCCCTTTGGGGTATAAAATGGTCAGGGAACGGGAAATTCTAACTGCCACTGGAAAAGTAGGGTGAAATCGAGAGGAGCGGGGAATTTAGCCTTGTAGCCAATCACCTACGGACCACTCAAAAAAGAGCTTGCTACTAGAGTTTTTTAACGTGAAGGAAGCATGGCATTTCTTCCAACACGTGGACCTGAGTTAACATTCCACCCGAAAGATGGGTTGTGTATTTATTCATCCCTGACAACCACGGATATCCAGTTTTGGAGAATCCTTTATTATATACTTTTGGAATAAAAAGAACCTTGTATGAAATGTCAGGTATGATCCACTATTACAATATAATTACATTTCATGAATATTCATTTGAATTCCGTCAGTTTGATAGGTGAACATCGATCACGTGGCATATCAATGTGAAGTTGCAATTCCCATAAAACACATTTGACCACGTGTTCACGTGGCGGATGAATTTGTAAAAATAAAATCCCAATGTACATGATGTACTTCCCTGTAAATAAAGTTGTTTTTCTTATATTTCGGGTTAAAATGTAATTATAAGAATTGAATGCATTATTTTTAAGTTTCATAGGGACTACGAAAGGGTTGACCGGGCGCACATTTTCAACATGAAGCGCTATCGCGCTTGATTAAAAATGAGCTTCGGTCAAACCATATCCCAATGAAACTTCAAAATAATGCATTCAATTCCTAAATAAAAAGATAAATATACTCAACAGACTGCACTGCTATATCGCCTACAAGATAGGTAGTTACGCATTAGATATCTTATGATGAACCATATCATGTTTCTGGTGCTAAACTGTCCATTATTGGATTCTATTTTATGCTTAGTGCCATCTTTATATGTTTCATATCTAAGCTATGTGTTTTTTTAGAATCAAGTAATTTTTACGTACGATTTCTAAATATATTGACGACACTTACCCTATTCCTGCTCCCAATTCTAAAACATCTTTCTTTTCTAAAGGCGGCAATATAGACATAATTTCGGGTTGTTCAAGTTTTGTCAAAACTTTGGCGTCATGGTCCGCCATCATATCCTCTATAGACTCTTGCTCAGTTTCCATAGTCCATAGTTCTTTCATTTTTGACCTAATTTCTAAAGAAAATATATTTTGTGTAAGTTTACAAAACTACATTCACTACATTGTCGTTTAAATGCCATGGAGGTAATAACAAAATTACCGAAAGGAGTGGCCCAGAGCCGAAGTGAGACAAAAAGACAAATCAGGAAGAAACCACCGGAAAAATTGTCGACAACATTGGTGTTCTTCATCTTTTAGACACCTAGAGTCCTTGAAATGAGCTGTGCTCATATTTAACAGTAAGTTCAAGAAGGCCCCTATCACTGGTTTTGGTGGAATTCATTTCTAAATGTCGAATAACGCTACAACAATATTTCACATTAGTCAAGAAAACGAATTTTTATAAATCAAACAAAAAGATTCCAAACTGATCAATAGAGTCTACATTTTCATGTACATTTTCATTTTCTCTTACGTTTATTATCATTTTTCTTCATATTTTCTTAATTTCATGTTTATTTGTATTTTCTGTTTTCTTGCATCAGACTTTCATGCTGTTTTTTACTTACAGTACTGTTTGTTATATTAATGTAATGTATTAGGATAAGACAGTTACTAAGTTGGGAAAACTTGTAGTCCGATCCTTTTGCTTTTTATGCAATAAAGTAAGTGAGAACCGAACCGTCAATCTAAAAGCGAACAATCCAAGGCAAAAAAGGCAGAAAAAAACAAAGACACAACATGGGTACAGCACAGAAAAGAAAAATGAAGACACTCACACACAAAGATGAACAACACGGACCCAATATAAAACCATGGGTGAGATCAGGTGCACCGGTAGAGTCAGCATCTCCTGCTTCTTATAAGACACCCGCCGTGTTGAACATGTCAAATCCGGTAGTAAAGTCAAATTCGGTAGAGGAAACAACAATTAAGCTTTAAAGGGAAAGATCTGTTGTCAGGTGGGAAACAGATATCCCATAGCGGTCCACAAGATGATGATGTCGACCGTAAAACTTCTGGAGGGATGACTTCAAGTTTTGGGTAACGTACCCTTGTTGAAGTAGCCTATTTGTGAGCAACCGGGCTCTATCAAGGAAGTCACTGTATCGAACACAGGCTCTTGAATAGCGAATGAGCTGGGAGATGTAAACTCCATATGCCGGTGCTTTTGGGATGTTGCTACAAAGAAAAGGGAAGTTTACTATTGGAAAGGTGTAGTCATCGCGTTTGTATTAAATAGTATCAAAGTAACGGGTCATCAACAGACACTTAATCAAGAGACAAAATTTATGCATTTGCGCCGATTTGCATTTCAATTGCGCTGAGTTTTTCTTTCATTTGTCCCGATTATTTTTTTATTTGCGACCATTTTTACTAGCTAATTTAATATGAATTACAGTTAAATGTTTCATTTGTTTAAATTACATTTTAATTTACTGAAATAAAAATGTAGTCGATAAAAGCTCTATAAGGGTAAAAAATAAAGTGCATAGGCTGATTAAAATGGAATGAAAAAATATAAATCCGATTGTTTTTGTAAAGAACATATTTTTACCGCCAAAAGTAGTCACACTTATTTTACGTACCTTGGTATAGGTAATGGTACAGTTTCATGCTTTACATTTTATAGCCATATTAAACCAATATCTCCAAAGTATTGTTGAAGTATCTGATGCTGATCTTTTTTGTGTTATTTCTTTTTTTCAATCTCAACTTTTAAGCTTCAACTTCACTTTTTTCTTGCAATTTTCAACTTTTTTTTACTAAATAAATTATACAAGTACCGAAAAAAAGTTCATTTTAAATGTTGCATTAATAAACTTTTGTCATTTTATTAAACCGGTTATTATAACCAATATACCTTTCATTATTACATGGCACATGTAACTGATTATTTATGTCAAATTGGCGCAAATAAGAAAATGAAATCGACACAAATGAAAATATGAAATCGGTGCAAATGAAAAAATGGAAATTTAAAAAATCGGCGTAAATATCATTCGCCAGTTCTTTCAATCATACAAATGCTTTGATGCTAAAAATTTATATCTCGTATAGCGGGATATTTTCGCGGGTCAAAAATTTCGCGGATTTAAATGGAATAATGTCAAAAATTTAAGCGTTTTAAATTTTCTAGGATTATCAAAGGTTCTATATATATCCTAAGAATATATAAATTATTTGCGGAATTTATTTTCGCGATTTAAGCCATTCCGCGAAAATATGCGAAAATTAGGACCCGCGAAAAGTACCCGCTATACGTACGGTACGAGGAAGCGTAAAATACCCACATGAGATTCTCATAATTCAATTTACGGAAACAGCTATTAGAAATTAGACGGATATGACCAAATAAACTCCATAAGAAGTTAAATTAGTATGTTTCTGTACTGGCAAAGCGCTAGCATCATCTGCTATACTTGAGTAAGAACACTCTGCCAGTTAATTTTATGTCTGTTAAGGATCTCGCATCTGTGACATGAAAAAAAATGGATGTAGCGGTGCTCAACATCTAGCAATGAATTCCGCTCAAACTGGTACTAGGGGCCGTTTTGAACTTACTGTGAAGTATGAGCAAAGCTCATTGTTGAAGGCATCATGGTGATTTCTATATGAAGAACAATAATAAAAGCGTTGTTCCATTGATAGGTTGTACGATGTATTTGTAGAGACTTTGTCTAGTGTGCATTTACTCCATATTCCTTCATTGATTATCTACCGTTGTTTCAATATGCTACCAATGAACTAGTCTAGTCCGGGAGTTTAGATGAAAGGAATCAATGCCTAATGTAAAAAGTATCTGAAGATGTAGATCAAAAATCTTTTCAATGATACTGAAAAGACTGCTTTATGTAAAGTTTATCCATATATTATACGATTGTTATCACGGAACACGACTTTCAAAGAACATCACCTCCTACAAAAAACGGTATATTATTTGACAAAAAAAATTGAGAAACTTTTAAGTAAAAAATGTGTTATTCACCTAATTTTTGTGCCGTTTAAAGTTTTTTTTAAGGCAATTGTAGCAGTTATAGGGGGGCGTAGCCCCCCATAAATACTAAGAAATGTCAAAATTTAATCATCATATTCTGTATACCGTGTTTCTATTTTTCTTTCAACTTCCGTTATGCAGTGTAGGATTAAGCGCGCGTAGCGCGCAACGGAAGGAAGTTGAATCTTCATGGAGCTCATGTAGCAAAATTTAACATAAATGGAGAATTACGAAATTGTATTTGATACATCTGTAATAAACAGAGTTATTTTGAAAACGAAGTAATAAAAAAGATTTTTCGTTCTCTCTTTCAAAAGTAACCGATTTCATCGGAAAGGCGCTCGGGCAACGAGATCTCGTTTTCCATAGCAACCATAGTAATTTCAGCATCATAGACGGCGCGATGTTCACATGTTTACGTGTTCACACGAACTGTGGTACTTTTATTCCTAGATAATTCAATATTGATAAGCAAATTGCGTAAGTTTTTTTGCAGGAAATAACAAAGATAGATCTTCTGAAAATAACGTTTTTCACGTTTTCATCACTTCGGATTTCAGATGACAAAATCTCAAGAAATTCCCTCATTCAGGAAGGCAATAAATCCTTATCCTTAGGGACCGACCATTTAACCTGAAGGGGGGGGTTATGGTTTTTTTCTGGACAGAAAAAAACTTTATTTATTTTTTACACGTGTATCAACACAATATTTTTTTTTTCAAAATTAACATTATTTTTTTGGGCAGAAAGCCACCTTCAGAAATTTTTTTTTCATCATTTTGGCAGCCAAAATATTTTTTTCACTAAAAATCAGATCCAAAATATTTTTTTAGAAAAAAACCATTGCCTCCCCCCTGTCAAGTTAAATGGTCGGTCCCTTATCAATTAGTGCATTGGTAAATGACCTACCAGTGCTCAAATGTATTTCCACAAGTAAAATTTATCTGTGCATTCCTTTTTAAGGCACGGATCATTTGATTTTCGGGGGGGTATTTTTCTAGAAAAATATTTCTGGCCCCCATTTATCCCCCAAAATTATCTGACCTGCATTTGGGTTGAAAAAAAATGATCTGGTCCAATAGAAAAAAGCGTACTCGACAAAATTTTCTAGCATAGTAGGAAAGAAATAATCTGGCAAAGCAGAGCTGGCGAAAACAATTCCAGGCTCGGGTAAAAATACCAGGCCCCCGGAAAATCAAATGGTCTGTGCCTAAAATGGAATTTGTTTAAATGAAATCCACAGAATAATTCTTGGAATAGTGATTACTTTATTGATACAATTTAAATAGGAATTAAAATCTAATATACCGTCCAGTAACCTGTTTTGACGCGGACCAGAAATGACACATCAAATTTCATTTGTGACGTAAATTTTTGTTATGTTAGTTATGAAGTTATTTTGATTTTATTTCCATTGATATCTTACTGCTAATAGATTGCAAAAGTTAAATGATCTCTAAAGTCCGCCTAAATAGCAGATATATGACTTTAATAAATTTCATACAAAAATGCGGTTTTCTTAACACCAAGAAGGAAAAAAAATAAATCCATAAAACATTCAGTAAATATATTTGAGCGTAAACAGGCAAACCAAATTGACTCCGATGCTCTCGTTGATATGTTTTTCGGAATTCAAAAACCTTTCATCGAAACTCGTCAAGTATGTGAGAAAATTTTAATCCAGAAGTTGAGTCTTATATATTTTTTTCAAGAAACATGCAAGTTTCTGCGTCATTATTTTTTTCTTTACGCGTAAAGTCTTCTGTACCTTAAAGTCCTTAAGTGGTAAAAGATATTTGCATTTGATATTTCTGAACAGTACCAGCACGAATCGCATCAAAGCAATGAAAACATAATTTTTCTTGAAGACTCCAACCCCAAGTTGAGATGGTCGATCTGACTGATTACCTACTATCAATAAATCAATATTTGGTTAAGTTGGGGGAAAATGGCACTATGATTGATAGTTTTCAAACAGAAAAAGCTTTACCACGATCTAAAATATTGTATTCAATTATAGCCGTTGGTTATCAGATTTTAGGAGGATCTATATAGTTTATTAAATTTGTAAGTGATAATAAGTTTTTACGGGGTTTCCAAAGTGTGTCATTGAGGTCCCTTTGGTGGCGGTGATCAGGATTAGGTATAATCCCCACCCTATAGGATCACTGTACCCGATTAAATGATTGTTGGTCAACTGGTGCATTGTTGGTGAGCAATAAACAAGATATGCATGGATGAACTTCATCTTTAACTGCAGAAAAAACATACTTATCAGAATTTTTTCCGTATATTTTTTTCTAAAATTACTTAATTAGCATGTTTTCTTTAGACCTACGCTTTCTCGTGCAGGAATGATGAGAGCAAATTGATAAAAATTAAGATATTGTCAGTCACGGCCTTATTTCTTTTTAAATTTACCATTTCCCGTGGTAATTTCAAACATTCTTCTGTGTTTTTTTTCACAGAAGAATGGATCAAAAGATGACATATGATAATCCCAAGCTGTCATGAACAGAAATTAAATGTACGATGTAGGGAGTAGCATTGCGGTAGATTTTTGTAGCTGTACGCAGCTAGCGTTTTTCTGTAGGTCACTTTTTTCGGATTGTTGGAGTGCAACACTTTTTTACTGTACGCATTGCTGTAGTGAAACTATACGCATAGTTGGACTCAGTGTATTACGAAAACGGTTGTTTTATTCTTCATAATTGGGAAACGATGGATTTTTACTTCATCTTTTTCAATTAAAAGACACCCAGAGTCAAATAAATATATTTTCAATCGCTATGCAAACATATACGACTTTTAGATTGCGTTGATGTGTTTTAGACTGACGATTCGGTTCTCACTTACTTACCGTGATTCTATTTGTTAGGGGAAAAAGCCGCTTATATCATACTTAAAACCAAACTCCATTAGTTCGTACACACGCTATGTGTCCTCGCTACAAGATTCAGTTGATTGGAAAATAGTCCTTCACTTTTCTATCATTTTAAGCTCACCTGGCTAATGCCAGGGTGAGCTTTTGCCATCACTTTGCATCCGTCGTCCGTCCGTCCGTCCGTCCGGCGTAAACTTTTCTTTCAAAGATCTTCTCCTCTGAAACTACTGGGCCAATTGCAACCAAACTTGGCTACAATAGTTCTTAGGTTGTCCCTTACAAAACAGCTGTTTTTCAGGTCAGGTCCGTGCGATATCCAAGATCGCCGCCAGTGGGAAACATAGTTTAAACATTGGACCCTATGGTAAAACACATTCAAACATCTCCTCTAAAACTACTAAGCCTATTGGAACAAAACTTGGCCACAATAGTCCTTAGGTGGTCCCTCGCAAAAAAGTGTTTTCAGGTCAGCGCGATATTCAAGATGGCCGCTAGCGGGAAACATAGTTTAAACATTGGACCCTATAGGAAAACACTTAAAAAGATCTTCTTCTCTGAAACTACTGAGCCAGTTGGTACCAAACTCGGCCACAATAGTCCTTGGGTGGTCCCTTACAAAAAAGGTGTTTTTCAGGTCCGCGCTACATCCATCATGGCCACCAGCGGGGACATAGTTTAAACATTGGACCCTATGGGAAATACATTCAAAGATCTTCTCCTCTGAAACTACAGGACCAAATAGATTCAAACTTAGCCTTAATAGTCCTTAGGTGGTCCCTAGCAAAAAAAAGTGTTTTTCAGGTCAGCGCGATATTCAAGATGGAAGCCAGCGGAGGACATAGTTTAAACATTGAACCCTATGAGAAAACACTTTCAAAGATCTCCTCCTCTGAAACTATTGAGCCAATTGGAACCAAACTTAGCCACAATAGTTCTTAAGTGGTCCCTTGCAAAACAGTTGTTTTTCAGTTCAGCACAATATCCAAAATGGCCGCCAGCGGGAACCATAGTTTAAACACTGGATCCTATCGGAAAACACTTTCAAAGATCTTCTTCTCTGAAACTACTGAGCCAATTGGTACCAAACTTAGCCACAATAGTCCTTAGGTGGTCCCTTGCAAAAAAGGTGTTTTTCAGGTCTGCGCGATATTCAAGATGGCCACCAGCGGGAACCATAGTTTTAACATTGGACCCTATGGGAAAACACTTTCAAAGATCTTTTTCTCTGAAACTGCTGAGCCAATTGGTATCAAACATGGCGGCAATAGTCCTTGGGTGGTCCCTTACAAAAAAGGTGTTTTTCAGGTCTGCGCGATATCCTAGATGGCCGCCCGCAGTAAAACATAGTTTTAATATTGGACGCTATGGGAAAACATGTTCAAAGATCTTCTTCTCTGACACTACTGAGCCAATTGGCACCAAACTTGGCCACAATAGTCCTTGGGTGGTCCCTTGCAAGAAAGGTATTTTTCAGGTTCACGCTTTATCCAACATGGCAGCCAGCGGGAAACATAGTTTTAACATTGCACCCTATGGGAAAACACATTCAAAGATCTTCTTCTCTGATACTATTGAGCCAATTGGAATGAAAATTGGCCACAATAGTCCTTGGGTGGTCCCTTCTAAAAAGTTGTTTTTCAGGTCAGCATGGTATTCAACATGGCGGCATGCGGGGACTTAGTTTTTACATTGGACTCTATGGTAGAACACATTCAAAGATCTTCTCCTCTGAAACTACTGAGCCAATGGAACCAAACTTGGTCAAAATAGTCTTTATGTGGACCCCTGAAAAGAAAACGTTTTTAGATCACTCTTTATCCAAGATGGCTGACAGCAGAGAATATAGTTTAACATTGGACCCCATGGGAAACAGAGGTCTTCTCCGGCATATTGGAACTTTAGTTTAACTATATATATCGGCTTTTTAACATAAAATGTCTATGGTAATCAAGGACCAGGTGAGCGATACAGGCTCTTGAGAGCCTCTTGTTTTTTCCATTTTATTTGAATATTTAAACACTGTGTATCAACGGCCACCGGATATAGCGACTAATCAAGCGAGGAAAATTCAAAACAAATTATAACAAGGTAAGAAAATTTTACTTTTTCACCTAGAATAATAGCTAAATATTTAATGATCACTTCTTATGTAATAATGTGACACGTACATGTTTGTATTTTGTTCATCGCGTGTCAAATAAATGAAAAATCTTTACAAACTCGTCAACAAATCACCGGACAACTTGTTTACTCCGCTCAACTTATATTGCCTTTTCTCGTTTGTATCTCAGTCATTTATGTATAAATCAGTATGAAGATCCCATGTTATGTCAGAAAGCTGAGTTGTAACTTTGTGTAGTTTTTTTTCACAATGCAAAAACTATATGGTGTACGGCGAATTGCAAGTGTGGTGTACTTCGAATAGTATATTACGGCGAATTGATCCAAATGAAAAGAGAGAATAAGCAGATTTTGTTTTATAAATTCATACAGGACCCTGTATTGCTCCCCAGGACTATGCTTAAAATTGACAAACTAATAAGCTATGTTTTACAAAAGGGTTTCATTTCAATAGTTCAATAGAACTAAGTGTTAAACAATATTTCATTATTGCATACTTGCCGGTAACTTTTTTAAGGTGATCATCTAAGGACTAT
>MJUU01056406.1:0-35590 GCA_002080025.1 Modiolus philippinarum
ACAGAATATTACAACTCAATTATAAATCCATAATGTTTACAAACACACGTATGTGCTACTACACGTCAATACTTTGGTATGAAGGTCTACTCGACTTCTTTTTGATACAAGTTTTCAGCGACTACTGGCATATTTAAATTTCATTGTTTATTTACTTATTTGCATGTATTTATTTACTCATTGTGTATTTATTTATTATCTATTTACTTATTTATCTATTTATTTAATTATTGCTTATTTAATCTTATATGTATATTATATGTGCACTGGCGGTTCTCCAAAGGATAATTCACAAATCGTGTATTTGCTTTATTAGTATGATTGTTTTTATTTATATTTTGCTTATATGCATATCTCTCTTTCTTTTTTTCGCTCTGGAAGCTCTTTTGTCTCTTTATCTGAATGGGATGTGATCGTAAAGATATTTTGTCTATATTTTCTCTATTGTCACTTTGTTGGATACATGAATATTATTTCGTTGCAATTGTACGACAATGGATAATGATATAAATGCGTACAGAGTGGCAATAGGAATGTTTTACATTAGGCTGAGATTTAATGTCAAAAAGTTTTATTTTGAATCAAAATGGCTTCCAAAATCTATTTTATTATTGATATTTATATTTCTTTTTAAAATTATGAAAAAAATACCTTTTTTTCTCGACAGATATATATTCGTTTCTTTCTATAAAAACATTTCATTTATGTTACTGCTTCTTCAACTCTTACTTCTGAGTAATGATGTTGCTGAAAACCCCGGACCGAGTAACGACGGGGAATTGACCATTTTCCATATGAATGCAAGAAGTATCAGAAACAAACTTGACTATTTAGAAATTGTAGCTCATGATGCATCTGTTATATGTATCACCGAAAGTCATTTAGATGAGAGCATCCTGTCACAAGATATTTTAATTCCTGGTTACAACGAGCCTCTCAGAAACGATCGAAATTGTTTTGGCGGTGGGGTTTTAGTGTACATTTCTGACCAAATATGCTCAAAAAGAAGACACGATCTAGAATTTATTGGTGGGGAATTAATATGGGTCGAAATAAATTTTCCTAGTCACAAAATTTTTGTTTGTACTGTATATCGGTCACCCGGGGCAACTCAGGTCTTTTTGGAAAACATTTCGATTGATAGGGCATTCGAGTCTTCTAGTAGGATTGTTGTAACTGGTGACATAAATGTTAACCTCTTGTCGGAAAACAATTCCCGTTTGCATGATATAATGTTAAATTTTAACTTGTCTAATTGTATCTGTGAACCAACAAGGCTAAATGCATTGCTCGATCCTGTTTTATTTTCCGATGAATGCGAAATTATTTTTTCAGATGTTATAATTGTTGATCGAAATATAAGCAATCATGAAGATACAATGGTTACTCTTAAAATACCATATAATCTTCGACATAGTTATGAGCGGGAAGTTTGGTTATACAAATATTGCGACTATGACAGTTTAAACTTAGAAATTCATAACTTTGAATGGGAAAATATTATGATGTCTGCTGAAGATGTTAATTAAATGGCTAAAGTATTCACAGATAAATATCTTGAAATTGCTAAAAAATATATCCCGGTTAAACTCGTAACAATAAGACCAAATGATAAACCGTGGTCAATTCAACCATCCGTAAAGAAATGCGCTTACATGACAGGCTGCATAAATTTGTTAAAAAGAATAATATTCCCAATATTGTAAACAAATACAAAACACAAAGAAATAAAGTTAATAACATGGTCAAACATGCAAAAGAACAGTTCTTCTTAAATGCTAATAATTTGTTAGATAACGAAAGGAAAAATCCTAAAACTTATTGGAAATTAGTTAAAAAGCTGATGGGAAATTGCAGTCATTCGAATATACCCCCACTCCAAATTAATCAATCCGGAATATTAGCTGTTGATGAAAAAGATAAAGCTAATGTATTAAACAAATTCTTTTGCTCTATATCCGACATTGAAAACTCTGATTCCGACCCTCCAAACATTATTACTCGGACAGATAATACGATTGACATTTCCAACTTCACCACTACTGAAATACAAGACATTCTTGAGACTCTCCCACTTGGTAAAGCTGTTGGACATGACAAAATCAGTCATCATTTATAAAAAAAATACTGCAGGGAGTATTTGTAAACCACTGCAATTATTATTTAATTTTTCATTTTTAACAGGTAAATTTCCTGAAATTTGGAAGTCGGCCACTGTTATAGCAGTATTCAAAAAAGGCTCTAAATCTGACCCTTCAAATTATAGACAGATCAGCTTATTGAGTTGTATTGGTAAAGTATTTGAGCGCGTTGTTTTCAAGTATATCTATAACTTTTTGATAAATAACGCCTTATTGTATAAATATCAGTCTGGCTTTATGCATAAGCATTCGACTGTACACCAACTTATAGAAATATATCATAATATTTGTAAAGGTTTAGAAATTAATGAGAATACATGTACAGTATTCTGTGATATATCAAAAGCTTTCGATCGTGTTTGGCACAAGGGATTAATTGCTAAATTAAAATCATATGGAATTTCTGGGAATCTTTTAAACTGGCTACAAGATTATCTAAATAACAGAAGTCAAAAGGTGCTTCTTTGCAATACCCTATCTGAAGAAGGAGAAATTAAGGGTGGAGTACCTCAGGGATCTGTACTTGGACCTTTATTGTTCCTTATTTACATTAATGACTTATCTGATAATACTGAAAGTTTGACTAGATTATTTGCTGATGATACATCACTATCTCATTCTTCAAAACATTTACAAGAAATTGAAACTAAAATTAATTCAGACCTTTCAAAAATACAGGAATGGTCTGAAAAGTGGTTAGTTAATTTTAATCCTCAGAAAACAGAATGTGTATTTTTCTTAAACATCCAAAATGTTAATAAACCTTGCATTGTGTTCGATAATGAACGTGTCAAATTTGTTGACGACCACAAATACTTAGGAGTAACTTTCTCAGCCAGTTGTAAATGGAATAGTCATATTCAAAATATTCTTAAGAGCACATCTGGCCAAATCTCGGTACTTCGTAAATTTAAATTTACGCTAAATAGGTATAATTTAGAAAAAATTTTCTTTACATATATAAGACCTCTATTAGAATATGCATGTGAACTGTGGGATGGTTGTTCTATTCAAAGTGTAAATAAAATTGAACAAATTCAACACGAGGCAGCTAGGATAGTGACTGGCTTGCCCAAGTTTGCTAGCATCGAATCGCTGTACTTTGAAACTGGTTGGGAATCTCTTCAATCTAGACGTAAGAAAAGGAAACTTTCTATGTTTTATAATATAAAAAATGAAAACTGTCCATCATATTTACAAGACTGCTTATCTCCCTTTTTACGACATGATAATGTATATAACTTGCGTAATCAACAAGTTATTGTTGATTTTCAAGTTCCATTGTATTATTCAATAGGCTGTAGAAAATTAAATATTATCCAAACCAGAATAAGACATAGATGCAGTAGTTTAAATGCTGATCTTTATCGTGTAAATTTATCTAATAATCCTGGTTGTATTTGTGGATGGCCTATAGAAGACGCTATTCATTACATTTTAGAATGCATTTTATACACCGAGGCAAGAAATGAAATGAGAGACTCTCTTAATTTCTTATATGAGCTTAAAATTGAAACAATACTATTTGGTGATCCCTTACTAAATGATCAAACAAATGGAAAGATATTTAAATCATTTCAGCGATATATAAAACAAACCAAACGGTTTTTATAATTTCCTGATCACATCTCATCCCAAACTTCCAATCTTTTTCTCTCCTGTATCACTTTTTTGTTTTTGATTTTTCTTTATATTATTAAACATGTACCGATACACTATAATGTTTACAATTGTGTTTAATCTTTATGTTTACAATTGTTGTTAATTTCTATTAGTTAATCTATTGTTATCTTAGATTAATGATTACTTTATCATCTGACTTTAATATAAACATTTGTGTATCTGCTGACGTATGTGTACTACTGTATATGTCATTGTATGGAAACCTTTGTAAGTTGTAAAAACTTGTGTCCAATCCAATTGTACATATTATCGAAACAATAAAATACGTTTAAAGTAAAGTAATGAAATTTGGTTTCCAAATAGATATTGATGTTGTGACTTCAAAACCGGTGTTGAAAATTGTTTGTTGACCGCCATTTTCAAAATGGCCGCCAAAAAAGGCGGGAAAATTCAGCATTGTCCGATTTCAATAAAATTTGGTTTCCAAATAGATATTGATGTTGCCACTTCAAAAGCGTGTTGAAAATTGTTCGTTGACCGCTATTTTCAAAATGGCTGCCAAAAAGGCGGGAAAATTCAACATTGTCCGATTTCAATGACATTTGGTTTCCTAATTGGTCTTGATGTCGTAACTTCAAAACTGATGTTAAAAATTGTTCGTTGACCGCCATTTTTATAATGGCCACCAAAAAAAGGCGGGAAAATTCAACATTGTCCGATTTCAATGAAATTATATTTCCAAGTAGATATTGATGTTGTGACTTCAAAACCGATGTTGAAAATTGTTTGTTGACTGCCATTTACAAAATGACATCTCGACTTCAAAACTGGTGTCAAAAGTGGTCCTTAGCAAGGACGTTTTTTGTCAAAAAAGCCCAACAAAGAAATATAGTAAAACATGATCAGACTTTTTAAACAGTTCAAGATATTGGAGGCGTTTAAGCTACGAAAGTTTGAGAAACTGAAGATCGACTGTATTACTTACAATGTTACCTTGATTGTTGCAACTGAAAGCCAGGTGAGCGATACAGGCTCCTGGGAGCCTCTGGTTTTTATGTTGATATCACTATGTTACCTACACCATTGATATAGCGTCTCTTTCCAAAAAGACGACATTTTATCGCGGATATAGGGACATATTTCTGCTGCTCGACTCTTTTATCGTTAATTATGATGATATTGAAAATAATACAAGTTTAATCTTCTATTAATATTTATGAAGATATTTTACAATAATAAAACGGAAGGTTAGCTTTCAATACAAGTTTAAGTCGTTTGATTTGAAAATAATCTTTCTTATTCTCTAAGAGAAATTTCAATATGTTTCACACCATATTCCTGCTTATATCTAATTATTAATTTCAGATTGAATGAAAAAAAGAAATAAAACAACAATATTATTTTTCCATGATTCCATTCATTAAGAGATTAAAAGAGGCAAGGCTAAAATTACTACATACAGGGATTAAAAGTTATAAGATACTCTGATTTACATATTCATAAGTTAATAAAGAAACTGTAGTTACATAGCATAGAGAAAATCATTCTCTACAAGTTTCCATCTGTTGCAATTAATAACAGACTTGTTCTAATTTACTATTTCACGACAAGGCCATGCTCATATGAAAGTCGGGTCTACAAACAATGCGAATTTATTATCCTTACCTTTCCGTATCCAATCAAAATATAACAACAAATCGAAATTTTATCAAATATGTTTCATAAACCTTTTACTTTTTGTGTAAAATGGTAAAACACATAAAGTACAAATACTTCCTCTGTAAATCTGTTTTAAATTCCTAAAAACCATACATATGTCTGTGTGTTTGCATGCACGTGTATATATGTAAATCTGTTTTAAATTCCAAAAATTTATCATACATATGTCTGTGTGTTTGCATGCATGTGTATATGTTCTGAGGTATCTGGTTTAGCATATCATGCATTTTGATATTTTGAATTCACGATTTTACATTTGAAAATGTTCTAAGATATTATTTTTGCGGGGATATGAGGTAAATACATATGAGACAAAGTCTCTGTAAATACAAAGTAAAACCAAGCAATGGAACAACGCTTTTATTTTTGTTCTTCATTTTTAAGTCATCATGACTTCAACAATTAAACTTCTCCACGTCTTTACGGATTTGACATACCCGGTTTTGACTCAAGCCTGGATTGACTCACTGATAGTGTAAAGGGTTCCAGTAGTGAAGCAGGACATTCTTACCCTTCCGGAGCACCTAATGGAACTCTCGGTTTTCATGGGAGTTCACACTATGAGTGCTTTAGTTCTTTATGTCGTCTTTTTATTTCCGTCCATTGTGGCTGTCTCACGTCCTTGTTTTGTCTTTGTTTTTCTCTGTTGCCGTTTTTGCCATGTCTTTGGACTTCAATTATTGTAATCATCACTTCCCTTGTTCCTTCGGTATTCTACTGCCGTTTTTTTCCTACCTCAAAGTAAGTTCAAGACGGTCCTTAGAACCGGTTGACGGAATTCATTGCTAAATGTCAAACAACACTGCATCCATGTTGTATTGTTACAGATATATTTCGCTGTGAACACAAATTGTATTAAGATTATAAATGTATATCCTTGTATTGGGTAGCAAAATTTCACAAATGCCCATACAAACAACGGTTTCTACTGTCAGAACGGCGAACGAAGATACAAGTACATTGTTTTAGGCAAAGAACTAGCATGCCTTGTGAAATTAGACTCAGAATTACAAAAAATATACAGAGGAAGAAGTGATTAAAATGTAAGAGTTTCTGATCGACAATGATAATATTTGTCCAGTTTGGAGGACTTAGTTTTTCAACAAATTATCGGAATTCCAATGTGCACAAAGTGTGCACCTCTTTTAGCCGATCTGTTTCTACGCTCTTATGAGGCTGATATCGTTGAAGGGCGTCTCCAAAGTAAAGATAAAAAACCGTTGAAGTCCTTTAATTTTAGCTTCCGTTGTATAGATGATATTTTATCACTAAACAACCCTCACTTTAGTGATTTTCTTCAACATATCTATCCAATAGAACTCGAAATTTAGGATACTACAGATACATCCACACCAGAACCGTTTCCTAACCTTCATCTTGAATTTGACACCAGAGGAAGACCACAAACTATGACAAACGCGATGACTTCACTTTTTCAAAAGTAAACTTCCCTTTTCTTTGTAGCAACATTCCAAAAGCGCCAGCATATGGAGTTTACATCTCTAAACTCATTCGCGAATTAAGAGCATGTGGTCGATACATAGACTGACTTGATAGAGCTCAGTTGCTTACAAATTGGCTACTTAAGTAAGGGTAACCCACAACTTGAAGTCATCCCTACAGAACTTTTAACGTCTACATCACGATTTTGTGGACCACTTTAGGATAACTGTTTCCCAGATGACAACAGATTTTTCCCTTTAGAAGCTTAAATTTGTTTTTTTTTCCTCTACCGGACTTGACTTTTCTAAAGGAGTTGATATATGGCGGGTGTCTTATATGGAGCAGGATATATGCTTACTCTATCGGTGCACCTGAACTCACCCATTATTAGGTCCGTGTCGATTATCTGTGTGTTTGTCTTCATTTTTTTCTGTCCTATACTCTAGTGTTTTTTTTTAATGTTTCTGACGCTACCGTTGTCCCTGGGTTGTTCATTTTTAGGCTGACGGTTCGGTTCTCCCTTATCTAAATGAACACCAGTTACCTTGTCGCATTCTCTCAGGAGATGTTCATTATCATTGGAGATATTTATTATCATCTCAGGTTAGTATCAAAGACAGTGGATTTTAGCTACGGTATTTAAAACTAAATGTTTTAAATTGAATTTCATTTTTCCTTAACTAAACTATTAATTGTCCATTTTTCGTAAATTTAATACTTTGACATCTTTTTACATCATTCAAATGCTGCTTTAATTCCAATTGTATTACCGTTTATATTATTTTAATATCATGTGTTTGTTCTACTAAAATGGCTGAAGTATTTGTATGGTTCTGGTTATTTCACTTTTCATAGTCCATGGAGGGGTTCTAAAATAGAAAAAAGATTAACAGAATTTCTGTCTTTTTGAAAACGCCTTGGTAAACATTGAAGGGAATTACTTTTTTTTTCTTATACAGTAATGATTAATCATTTTCATATCCTTTTGATGGCAAAAGTTTGTAATTTACCCAAAATTGGGGTGAGGTAAGGACAAATAATTCCTTAAAAATACGTTATCATGATATAAAGCAAAAAAGGTGACACAAGGGTCATCGTGCTAAAAAGTACTCGCGCAGATGCCAGCGTGACAAAAACGTATTCACACGGACTTGTTTTATATTTGTTTGTTTGTTTTGCTTTTTGGTTTTGTTTGTTTGTTTTTGTGTGTGTTATTGTTGTTAAATGTATTTATGCGTAAAGAAGTACTCCAATTAGGGGTAGTGAAAGGACCATACTCAGATCCGGGAAAATAACATTGTGAAAATCTTGAAGCATGTCTCATGTGACTTAAAGATGAAGAACAACAATAAAAGCGTTGTCCCATTGCTTGTTTTTACCGTGTATTTATAAAGACTTTATGGCATGAGCATTTACTCCAATCCTTTCATTTTCATTTTAATGGCGAGTCATTTTAACGGCACTTGGCTTAAACTACTGTTTTCCTTGAAATTTTAAAGTCTGGACACCGTAGTTTTCAATTAAAAATGTCTTCATTTCCTTTCATAGGGGCATATACTGGGACGCCAAACATTCAAATTTACCATTACTCCTTTGTGCGAAAATATATAATCTTTATCCGCCACTTAAAGGGTACAAGTCGCAAAAATAAAAACACTGGATGGGATTTATATGAAGAGTGAAAAAATTGATTTGAGTTTCGAGAGAAAAAAATCAAACGTGTCTGAGAACAAGCAAGAAATTAAAGTGCATCTACTCTTACAAAGTTTTAATCTATAATTTGACAAATAATCTAATTTTATTGTGTAATTTATGTATTATTTAACAAACAAGGAGACATAAGCGGATATTAAGGGCATGTCAAAAAGTTTTAAATCCTGCTAATACTTTAATTCAGTACAGATTCAACTGTAATGCGTTTTGAATGGTCAGGTGATAAATAAACAAATTAACCAATTAACAAAGCTGAGCAGTATTAAATTCACTGCAGTAAAAAGAACATACTTTCCTCAGACAACACAATACCAATGTCGCAGTTAATTTGAGTTGTACAGATACTACGTATGTTCAAAAACATTCGGAAAACCATATGTCGAAAGTAATTCCAAGAAACACCTTTTCCCATAGTATCTTAGAGTTGTCCGAACTTTCTTTAAATAAACATCTCCAAAACAAATTAGTTATATAAACATCTCACAAAACAATTAAAAACTGTTTACCTTAGGATCTTTTAGATTAGGACATTTGCAGAGAGTATGATAGAAAATTAATACAGTAAAATAAAAAAAAACCAATGTGTATGAAAACAAACACAAAGCAACAAAAAATGTAATAAATACACTCTACCATAAATTAATTTTAGTTGTGTGACAGCATTCTATCTTGATTTTTTTTTTCAATTTTATCTCTCCTTTTTTTTTTTTTTTTTTTCTCTTTTTTTTTCTTTCTTTGTAAATGATAGCCTTTTTTGTGTGNTTTTTTTTTTTTTTTTTTTTTGTTTGTTTGTCACTCTCTTTTTTTCCTTCTTTGTAAATGATAGCCTTTTTGTGTGTAGAAATGATGGTCCCTGTTTTATTCTATGGAAATGATGTTCACTTTTTTTATTCTAAGGGATTGAGAGCAAATTATATAATCCAAAGTTAAGAATAAGTTTAAATCAAGGTTAACAACAATCATTCATTTAAAGTTTCCTTAAAACCTGATGCTACTTTTAATACTATGTCTCTTGATGTGTTTCACATATCTTTTCCTATATTCCACGACATTACAATGCTATCACATCCTAACTTTCTCAACATGGTATCAAAAAAAATATATATTAATTCCAATTCAAAAGTATTATAGACCATATGAACATTTAATATTAAAATATGGCATCACTTGCAAATAGTCTATTACTAAATTGCGTATCCCGTTTTCTTTATTCCGGAAATGTTGTTAAAAATTGCAGAAACTGATAACTAATTTATTTTTGTCTCACTCTTTTTTAACTTTCCACTATTACTGATAAGCCCATCCCCTCCATAGCAACACATGGTAACTCAGCAGGCTAGGTCAAGCCAATCAAGAAAATGGCGGATATTACAAAGTTATTAATGTTACATCTTAATGATTTTCTTTTGATAACAGAATGAAATAAATATCTAAGGGAGATATTGAAAAAAACAAGTGGTTCCCTTTTTGTTCATGGTTAATTATTAGTGTTGAAAATGAAAGAAGTTTTTTTTTTTTTTAAAGTTCTGTAGATAACATGATTGTAAATCACTGAATATATAAGCAAAGATGTGTTAGGATTAATAAATAAAACTTTTCAAATAATATCATATAAATTACCGGTATCCATAATATGTGAATGTAATTACTGTAAAAGCTAATTAATCCAATTTACGTTATCTTACAAACCAGGCTCTTATCATTATCAGCTGAATAATCATGTACATAAATATATATTTATTTGTTTTCATCGCAAATAATGTGTAAACAATATTCCAAGAAAAAATTACTTTCTTACTAAGAGCACTATGAAATAATTTATTAGCGAGATGATTATTTAATATTTTTTATTAAAATCTTTTACGGAAGTGTTTGAGTCCATGAAATAAAAATAAACTTGTGGTTCATATAACATTACCAAATTAAAAGTGTAAAACTATCCAAGTATTTAAGCTTGTTGCAATCAAATTGTGTAAAAATTCAAAGAAAAATTTAACGAAAAGGCATTATTAAAACAAAGAGTTTTTCTTCATGTCCGACCTAAATAAAAAAAAACAATTCTTGAATTAACTACGAAAATTTTTATTATTAAAAGTTTCCTATTTTTTTTTTTCATTAAGGGAAAAATTATTAGATGCACATGAATCTGTGCATGATACTTATTGCTTTGTTGCATTATAGTATTTGCATTGCATTTTCTAAAAAGGCCCCATTACTATGCCATGGGTCCGATTTTGTTATTCTAGCTTTGAACAACTGTCACTTTCTAAAAACATTATATTTAAGCAAATTAATATAAAAAAGGAATAATTATATACATGCATATGCAAGAGACTTTATTATAATAAAAAGATAATTAAATGATTGATTTCACACATATAAATGGGATATCTAGAAATAATCTAGCCTTTTAATTGTTTTAAGTGAAGGTTAAATATCACAAACAAGCTAACATGTTATTTTTTGTTTTCATTATTTTTATATATGCAATGTTAATTCTGTATGTGAATTCCAGTTTCAAACATATTTTTAAAGACAAAATATATTGCATTGTCAATAGTTGTAATTTATTTTGATAATGTTATTTACAAGGAATTGACATCAAAAGCTTGGTATATCATAAAAAGTATATTCTTTTACATTTTTTTATTCTTTAAAGGTTTGAATTATATAAAGCTTTTATTCAAAGTTTCATCTAAACAACTGTCATTTGAAAAAAATCAATCAAAATAACATATTTTTTATTTATTTTGTAAATTTTTCTAAAGTAGTGTTATGATAAGAAAGCTTGACCGAGGTTATGTCCGACCACATGTGCTGTAATTATTTGTTTACTCACGTGTAAAATTCTACAGATGTGATTGGCTAAATCACTGATTTAAGATAAGAGAATGGAAAGGTCTATTGGTCTTGCAGTAAGTAGTCCACCTGTTTCGGGTGAATTTATGTGTAAAGAAGTACTCACATGACGTTTAATGGAAGGACCATACTTAGATCGGGAATTATCATTGTGAAAATTTTGAAGTATGTCTCATTGTGACTTAAAGATGAAGAACAACAATAAAAGCGTTATTCCATTCCTTATTTTAGAGTGTATTTATAAAGACTTTGTCGCATGTGTATTTACTAAATATCCTTTAATTTTCAATTTAATTTCCTTCACAGGGGACCTATATAGTGACGCCAAACATTCAAAATTTACCATAATTCCTTTGTGTGCAATGATAGCTCAAAAGATATAATCTTTATCCGCCACTTGAAGGATACAAGTTTTAACCGTCGTAAAAAATAAAGACACTGCGTGAGAATTATATGAAGAGTGAAAAAATGCTAAGTTTCGAGAGGAAAAAAGCAAACTTGTCTGGAAGCAAGCAAGAAATTACACTGCATCTATTCTTACAAAGTTAAAATTTTTAATTTGACAAATAATCTAATTCGATTGTGTAATTTGTGTGTTATATAACAAGCCACGAGAAATAAACCAATGTTAAAGGCATGTCAAAAAGTTTTAAATCCTACTAATACAGATTCTACTGAAATGCGTTTATAATGGTTAGGTGACAAATAAACACGAAAACAAATTAACCGATCAGCAATACCGAGGTTGCAGTTTATTTGAATTATACAGATGGAAATATCGAGAAACTACGTATCTTCAAAATACTCTGAAAACCATTATGTCGAAAGTAATTCTTCTAAGAAACGCCTTTTCCATCAGTATCTTAGAGTTGACCGAACCATATCCACAGTAAATGGGCATCGCCAAAACAAATTAGTTACGATCTAACGGGTCAGAACTAGTTTAAACTTCACATATCATTAGAGAAAAATAATGACATAATGGTCTATTGCAAAATATACAGTAACATCATAACAAAAGGATATAATCTATGAGACCATTACATTTCTATTGATTGACTGCAGAGATTAATCATGGTTTCCTATAAGATCTTACAAAAGTTTAGGGAAGGCTTCGTAGTTTGTCTTTAATTTGTAAATCAGTGTTGCATACTCTGCTATAGATTACGGTCTTTCAAATATGAATAGATGTATTTTCTTTATAAAAACTCTGACAATTTTGTATTCCCCCATTTTTGAATTAAACTAAGAAATTTACTTATACAAGTGATCAGCAGAGTCTTGAATATTTGAACTGACCATAACTTTTGATGTCCGGTTATGAATAAAAAATAAAATCGAAAAAAACAAAAACAATCAGTGAGGTAAATTGGGCAGCACATTTTGAACCCGTCAACATATAAGACTTGTTTAAAACTTCTAATTTGATGACAATATGGCAAAAATAATCAATATTTCAACAATTTTGCTTATTCGAAAAAAACATAATTTGCATTTCAATTAACAGATTTGTATTAGAGAAATCTCTTTATGACTTAATATTTTCAATAGGAATGTACATTCATTGAATATGCACAAAAAAAGGATTGATTCTCATCCGATATTCATAAAATTTTAAAAAGTGATACTTATAAAACCTAATAACAAGTGTCAAGTGCTACACTTTCGGTGCATTCAGGACATGTAGTAAAATGTATCCCCGTGCTTGAGGTGTATGCTCTTCTTTATATATAACAGTAATGGAGTATTTGTTTGGGAGATAAGTTCCTAGTTTGGTCCTAATATATTTTAATAGTTTAACCTGGATATGGGATGTTTTACTCCTTGACATTTACCCCATTTCCTTTTTTCATATTTATTACAGAGTTTGTCTCTAGTGCTGTGTGGATGTCCCGTGCTTGAGGTGTATGCTCTTCTTTATATATTACAGTAATAGAGTATTTGTTTGGGAGATAAGTTCCTAGTTTGGTCCTAATATATTTTAATAGTTTAACCTGGATATGGGATGTTTTCTCCTTGACATTTACCCCATTTCCTTTTTTTTCATATTTATTACAGAGTTTGTCTCTAGTGCTGTGTGGATGTCCCGTGCTTGAGGTGTATGCTCTTCTTTATATATTACAGTAATTGAGTTTTTGTTTGGGAGATAAGTTCCTAGTTTGGTCCTAATATATTTTGATAGTTTAACCTGGATATGGGATGTTGTCTCCTTGACATTTACCCCATTTCCTTTCTTTTTCATATCAATTGATCACAGAGGCTAAATAGGTATCAATATAACTGCTATATCTTCAATTTTTGATGAACCACCATTCCCAAGTCTTAGTAGCATCTCTTGAAATTGAGGTTTCCTATCTGCTTCTTACCTACACACACATTTCAAAATTTTATTTACATGTTTTCGACACCATTTACACATGTCACATTTTTTCAAAAGATTCAAAACATTTCGTAAAGCATAACAGAAATATACGAGACACAGAATTATTATGCTTCTATTAGAGATTTACTTGCAGAAGGAGGAAGCATAATAATTCTTTGTCTCGTATATTTCTTTTATGCTTTACGAAATGTTTTGAATCTTTTGAAAGAATGTTACCATTATGTTTTTCTTATCTTTGGGTTCAAGAAAGCGTAATATACTGACATAACTTCACAATCCATTCAACAAAAATAACCGTTAGAAACTTGATGGACACGTCCCTTGAACTCCCTAGGGTGTGAGACCGTGTGTGTTAACAGGGTGAACGTCTCCTGTTATGTAATGATATGTCCAAGGTTTAAACGCAGCCAGTGACAATTCAAGTCCGATAATTCAGATGACAAGTCTGAATGCCAGATCTTGTTAAATGTAAAACTATCAGTCTCAAGTTTCTAGCCTATCACACTACAGTGATTAACCAATTTGTGATGGCGGTCATAAAACTTTAAGTGTTCCTTCTCATATCTTTAGCAGAGGAGGTTTTCTGGACGATAAACAGCTGTTTATTCAAGTCCTCTTATTTGAAAGATACCCCGTAATATCGTATTAACTGAAAACATTTACGCCATCTCCGGTAAGGAATGAGAAATTAACTATAGGAAACTAAAATCATCATGTTTATCATAAATTCTAGTTTTAAGTTGTCCAACTTTGTCAATTTTGAGCTTGCATTATGTTATTGCCATATCTATGGACTTTGATTTTTGTAATCATCACTCATTCCTTTGGTATTCTACTGTCGTTGTTAAGAGATATTTTTTTGTGGTGTCAAAAATTTATCTAACTGTGTTTGTGACTTTGGTCCCTAATGACCTTTCCTCTGGACCTACAATAGTCTTTAATTAACAACAGCAGTATGATACCGAAGGAACAATGGATGTGGTAATGACAAAGATAAACGTTTAGAGGCATGACAAAACCAACAACACAAAAAACATAATGTAAGGATAAAAACACAACGGCACCTCACAGTGTGAACTCCCATATAACCCAGAGTGACATCAAGTGCTTTAAAGGAGAAATCAGGTATATATTGTTGAAAACAACGGCATTAACAAAAGGAACAAAGCACAAGATTACATAAATCAAAATCCATTGCAAATTGTCAAGCAATTGTTTACCAATATATCAATTCGCATAGTTGTGACACGGACCTGCTGGGCACAATTCAACTGGTAAATTACTGTGGAGCAGAGTTAACGAGGAGCACAATTTTATGTCTTGTTTTAATTCTGCAAAACACATTTTTTAAAAGAGGTCACCTAAGGAAATTTATGAGCAAGGTCCATTTTATTTGTATAATTTCAAAATTGTGCAAGTATCCCCTTTATTCTAACCAACATTTCAAGAGCTCTGCAAAAATCTCCACAACTCTGATACGTTTCAATAAGGCGGCCAAAGTCTTACAACTCATTCATATTTCTATAACTCTGTCAAAGTGTTACAATTCTGCCAAGAAATTTGTTAAAAATATTTTTGTTTTTGCAAAGTGTTAGGAGATTTATATTGATTTTCGGATTAACTTATTAAGTGAAAATATCTTAATAGGATTACATATTCAGGGGATATTTATGGCATTCAAAACATTGGAATTATGCTGACTGTTTATGTTTAAAGGGAAAGAAACAAGGTTATAAAAATATTTTGAGTTTTCAAAGAAATTATGCGTTAGTCAAAGATTTAATTTTTTTTTAACATCTTTACTCATGTCAATCCTGACCACAATGACCAAATTATTTAAACTTCGGAGTATATTCAGCACGATATTTCGCATCGGTTTAATAAGCAGATTTACTGCTACATACTTTAGACTTCTGTAGATGAAATGAAAGCAATGTTGTTCATTTTTGCATATGTGTGTGTCTTCATTTTCTTTTCTGTGCCGTGCTCGTGTTATATCTTTGGTTTTTTTCATTGTTTTTCCGATTTTGATATTGTCCTTTGATTGTTCGTATTAATCTCACGGTTCGGTTTACTACGTTCTAGTGAAACTATCATCAGATCTAGATAGAATAAAATCAAAGCAACAACTAATCGGAAGAAAAATTATTCTGAACTAAACCTTAATCCTCATAATAACATGTATTACCGTAACTTAGAACAGAAAGTTTGCATCTCATGGGTAAACTAATTACTTCCAGAGTGCATGAGAAATCTTTATATATATACATGTAATTATAATTTACATATAATCTTTTACCGTATAGTTCGTTTCAATATCGACTACCATGCACAACGGGTATCGATAAAACTGATTTTTTTTGTGCCTTTCTCTTATCTGACTCCAGCTATTCCACCATATAGGTTCAGATTCTTAAAAAATTACTTTATTCTTGCGTTCCTTACATTTCCTTTAAGTTTAATGCATTTTCTCAGAATAAGAATTTCAACTTAACAAAGTGATTTTCCTTTGCTTAGACATTGTCTTTGCTGTAATAAAGAAACGATATTATATTTCAATGGAGCAGAAAGAACATGATGAATTGTTACATCACAAAAGATGACTTTTGACTTTGATATTGACTTAGAGGTTAACTGATTTTATTCTGTCAATTTGCTTTTTTTCTGATATGAGTTTGATGTTTGGTATACGGTGATATCACCCAATGTTTTATTTTACTATTTTCTTTTTCAACTTTTACTACTTTGATGTCATACTATCAATGTAATGCTAAGCAGTTTGATGGCCAGCTTTAAGTTCAGTTAAGTTACCGTCTTCATTATATTTGAAAATCATGTCTTGTCCACTCAAATGTCTTAAGTATTGGTCTTAATCTGGTAGTTCGATTTTTATAACCATAGATTCTCAGAAGCTGAGCAGACTTGACAGATCGTAAGCCCTTTCTGACTGGGAAAGTGGGTTATCTTTATGAGAATGCGGCTAGAGATCACGAAGATCGAATTAATGCATATTTAGCTAAATAAATTAAGCGTTTTAGTAAAATTAAATTAGAGTGTATCTACTATTACACAATTTTGAAGATTGTAGTTGACCTACAATCCTACTTTATCATATAATATAAAATTCATATATTAGTAAAAAAAAATAACAAGTTAATACAAAATTTAGGATTATTGTTTGACCTATAATTCTACTTTATGATATATTTCATATATTAGTTTTAAAAAATAACAAGTTATTTGCGGATCTTATGAGCATGTGGTGAAAAAATCTAAAATCCAATCTGTATAAAAGAATTTTTAAGGCAAATATATAATACCAAAATGACTGATAAACAAAGTTGCTTCCTATTATTGCATGACTAAATTCACTGCAATCAAAAGTAAGGGCTGTGGTAATCAAAAGCAAAGATATTTTAAAATAGGAATAATTATTCAAAAAAAACATTGTCCTGTTATAATGTAAAACAAAACCCAATAGAAACAGGCCTTATCCAGGTTTTTACCTTTTTTGGCAAAATAAAGTAACGTTTGAAACTACATACCACAGTATTTGAGATTGGGGAAAGTCCTACGGATGTTCATATAATAGAAAGAGTGCTAAAAGACCAAAATACTTTGAACGCTTGCAAACAATACCGATAATTTCGATAGTCATCGGTTATCGGTTATACTTGTACTACAGTACAATCGATCGGGCAGTCTAGTTTTATTTTTTAAAATCATAAAGGTCTGTTTCTTGGAATCCTACTGTTTCGGTAAGCTACACTTTTTTTGCTATTGGTTTCACGACCAATTGCCTATTACGGAAAATAAATGTGCTCTCTTTTAAATCAAAGGACTAATTTAGAAGTCCTCAAAAGTTTTAGTGGGCGAGGTCGATTCCCAAGGAAAACTCAAGACAAAAATGCTTTTATTCTTTTATCTATTTTGGGTTTTTTTTTTGGTTTTTTGTTTTTTTTTTTTTTTTTTTTTTTTTTTTTTTTTTTTTTTTTTGGTTTTTGTTTTGTTTTGTTTTTGTTTTTTTACCACGTAAAAAAATAGAGACTTTTTTTCCTGATAATTTCCTCATATCCTTTTTTTTGTTAATTCTACTTACAAATTTTGCTTTTATTATGTTAACTTTTTGTAAGGAGAACATTAAATGCCATTATAAAGCATTTATGAAGCAATTTGGCTTGTAATATATATTAAAAACTTTTCATTCCGTTCTCATGTATATGCCAACAACACTGTTCCTATGGAGAACTCATAAAAGGGTGACAAATGATAAAATATTCTGTTCAAATTGTTTAATATTTTGTAGTCTTATCATACGAGATTACTGATGCATCATATTTTAAACACACCAACCAAGAGAACTTAAATATAGCCATCAGTTATAATTCAAAATGTCAAATATGAAGGTATGGCAAAAACTCATTATTCAAGACCTCACGGTGACTTCAAAACGAAGAGCAATTAAAAAGCGTTGTTCCTTTGTTCGGTTCTACCATGTATTTGTAGACACTTTGTCTGACGTACATTTACACCATATCCTTTCTTGGGTCCTGGCCTTAAAACCGATTTTATTTGGAAACTTGCAATATCTAATTTTACGAAATTTGTTCAAAACTAAGGAGCAAAGCTCTGTCCTTAGCTAATTTTGGCTTTACTATTAAGACCCTATTATAAACTTGTTCTCTATCAGATTTTACATATGGATTTCCTACAGTTTTGATTTGATCTGCACTGAAGAGACATAAGTTGTCGAAATGCGCATATGCAGAATCTAAATTAACAGTTCACTTCGATATTTTGTTATTGTTTAAATATCTTTATTAAACTGTAGGGAGAGGGGCAGTTAAGGGGCGTTTGGACACGCAAAACCGATTTTACCCAGCTGTTGGCTTTTGCTACCAAGTCCAGTTGTCCCAAAGTTGTTATCGTTATTCACGTTCGTCTTCTGTCTTTTGTTTATGTTTTTGTTGTAGAGGTAATTTTACGAGACGACCTCAGGCCAGTTATCACAATATATGATTCCAATGGTATATTGGTTAATTGCAAAGCTTATCTCAGATGTGATATTCGGGACACTTTAAATCTGTCACACATTTCAACATAACGACTTTAATAATAATACGTTTTATTAAAATGTGGACGGCCAAGCTTTAAAAAACTTAATACCTTGTGTAAGAATTGATGTCTTCTCTGAAAAACTTTCCATTCCTCTTGATAATCCAACTTCCTTCGACTATCTTAAAATAGAAAAAAAAGTGTTTGTTTTGAAAGTTCTCTTGAGATTATTACTAATTTACATTATCGCATTAAATTATTATATATAAAATCTTAATAGGATTGAATATTTATGAGACATTTATGGAATCAAAACACTTGAATTAAGTTGTTTGGTTAAGCACATGTCAAATCTAGCACGGTTGACATTGCTCGTCAACAATGACAATACTTTGAATATTTTCAAGAAAAGATATTTAAGGCAAATAGGAATATATATATATAATTACTGTCTTTATAGAAACTATAAGTAAGAAAATCGTATTTCCTTTCGTAAAATATTCCGTATTATCTTTGTCATATGAAAATAACGCGTACCTCTATTGATCAAGCGAGAAGATATTTCTCACTGACCGAGAAATGCTTATTTTAGTAGAATAGAATTATAGTGCAGCTGCATCATCATAGATAACATCCATAATAATAAATATAGCCATGATTATTAAATTGAGAAAAGAATATATATAATTTATAATTGTTTATTCGTTTCACAGTTTTAATCATCTTTTCTCATTTTAAAAGTTCAATCCCTACAAAAATTCTATAAATTCTATACAGTAACCATAGGCTCCCAAGAGCCTGTATCGCTAACCTGGCTTTCAATTGTTACAATCAAGCTAACATGGTAAGTTATACAGGTTAACTTCAGTCCTTCAAACTTTGGTAGTTCAAACACCACCAATATCTTGGACTGTATTTTAAGTCTGATCATATTTTACTATATTTCTTTGTTGGGCTTTTTTTACAAAAACGTTCTTACTAAGGACCACTTTCAACACAAGTTTTGAAGTTGAGACATCATTTTGTAAATGGAAGTCAACGACAATTTTCAGCACCATATTTTTAAGTTACGACGTCAATATCTATTTGGAATCCAAATTCATTGAAATCAGACTATGTTGAATTTTCCCGCCAATTTTTGTGGCCAATTTTTTTAAAAATGGCACTCAACAAACAATTTTCAAACCCAGTTTTGAAGTCCCAACATCCATATCTATTTGGAAACCAAATTTCATTGAATCAGACAATGTTGAATTTGCCCACCTTTTATGGCGGCCATTTTGAAAATGGCAGGCAACGAAAAATTTTCAACACTGGTTTTGAAGTCGCAACATCAATATCCACTTGGAAACCTAATTTCATTGAAATCGGACAATGTTGAAGTTTCCTGCCTTTTTTGGCAGCCATTCTGAAAATGACTGTAAGCGAATAAATTTTAACATCAGTTTTGAAGTTGTGACATCGATACCTATTTGGAAACCAAGTTTCATTGTAATCGGACAATGTTGAATTTTCCCGCCTTTTTTGGCGGCCATTTTGAAAATGGCAGTTAACGAACAATTTTCAAATCCGGTTTTGAAGTCGCAACATCAATATCTCTTGGAAACCAACTGAATTTTCCCGCCTTTTTTGGCGGCCATTTTTTAAATGGCGGTCAACGAAAACTTTTCAACACCGGTTTTGAAGTCGCGACATCAATGTCTATCTGGAAACCAAATTTCATTGAAATCGATCAATGTGGAATTTTCTCGCCCTTTTTTGCGGCCATTTTGAAAATGGCGGTCAACAAGCAATTTTAAACACCAGTTTTGAAATCCACATAGCATGGCAAACATTTTATCAATTTACACTTAACCTTCATCTTCTATATGGAAATAAAAGACAAAAAATATGAAAATTTTGAAAATTTCGTGAAACAATGCTCATAACTCCTACAAGGGTTTTCGGATTTTCTTCCAAATTTCAGGGTTTGTAGATCTTGATATGCTGAACCTTTTTGCAATATACATTTGACCTCTATCTGTTACACTTTTTGAAATAAAAAATAAAAAAAGCACAAGTTTTGAAAATTTTATGGAAAAAGGGCAATACCTCTAAGACAGGATTTCGGATTTTCTTCAAAATTGCAGGCCAGGTAGATCTTGCTATGCTGATCACTTTAACTTCGTCAGATTTTTGATATCTGTAACGGTTTTTGAGTTATTTGCAAAAAACAGCAATTTACACCTATGTTCTATTTTTTGTAATAACAGCAATGTTGTTTCGTCTTCGGACTAATCGAACAAAATTTTGAAACTGCATACCCTGGTGATAATATAGGAAAAGTTTGGTTACAATTGGCCCAGCAGTTTCAGAGGAGAAGATTTCTGAAATTGTTGACAGACGACGAGCGACAGACGGACGACGGGCGACAGACGGACAATGGACGACGGGCGACAGATGGACAATGGACGACGGGCGACAGTCGGACGACGGGCGACAGTCGGACGACGGACGCAAAGTGATAGCAAAAGCTCACATGGCCTTTTAGGCCAGGTGAGCTAAAAACGGCGTGATAAAGATTCTTAAATTTTTGATCGACAACATTTTGTTGAATGTGCAGGTCGTGTTTTTCAACAGACGATAGGGATTTCTATAGGAACAAATTATGCGCCACTTTAAACGGTTTTTTTCCTTTATTCGTATGAAGTTTTTACATGGGCTAATACAACAAAAACAAGTAGCCCTGACTTTCAATTTCTGCTTTAGATATATAGACAGTGTACTTTCTCTTAATAGAGATATTTCACATTTCGACGAAAGAGAACGTAAATGTATGGGGACTAGTTATTGCTCAAAATTTAAAAAAGCAAAAGTGAATTTTAAAATGTAAACACTTCCAACATTAATCCTGTGATTCAGTAACTGAATACTCATTTAGGCCAAGCAGTTGAAAAAACTTCATTCTGAACCATATTTCCTTCGTAAATCGCTACGTCTCGTTTCGTCGCTTTCGTATGTACTTACGACTTACGAAAGAGACGAACGAAAGAAAATCGAGTTTAAAAATAAATATAAGTCATGCATTTTGTAAAGTAACAGTCCGATACCACAGTCCAAAGTCCAAGAAATAAAGTTTAAGTGGTGATGTTACATATAGTACTTCAGTCATAAGCCAACTTAACATTCATTATATCTATTAAATACTATATGCATTGCACAATGGATTGGGGGGTCTCCATAAATAAGAGATAAGGATTTCTCTCATTTCATCGTCTCAGATCTATAAAATATTTTAATACCTTTCTAATTTAATGCTAATTTTGTCAGTTTGATGATCAAATCAGTTCATGTTGAGACTTCTACTTTAACCGTAGACCGTTTATTTATATTGAACTTTCAATCAGTAAATGCATTTTCTCTAGATTGTTACAGTGTTTGGCATATCCATTTCAAAGTTAGATATAATTAGAATTATATGGTATTATATGGATCTTATGTTATGCTTTTTATTGTTGAAACCTGCTCGCTGATCTTTCATATATCTTTTTTCTTGTGTTTGTGTTTGGTTTTTGGTTTTGGTTTTGGTTTTGGTTTTTTTGTTTTTTTGTTTTTGTTTGTTTGTTTGTTTGGTTTTTTTTTATTTGTTTGTTTTATTTTTTGTTTGTTTTTTGTTTGTTTTTTTGGGGGGTTTTTTTGTTTGTTTGTTTTTTTTCTTTTGTTTGTTTTTTGGGGGTTCCCTGCGTTAAAGCTAAGCATATGGTTTCCTCGCTCTATAATATATTCTGCATCTGGAATGGCGAACTGATTTCAGGCTTTTCGGACTTCCATTCTAACATTCATTTCTCTCTCAGTTCATGCCGTGATTTTTTTTTATAATACATGACATTGAAAACAATGAAGTCAACTTGTAAGGATGTTATCGTTATCGTTAGAGCGAATCTTTATTCGATTGCAGAGGCATACAATGTTCTCAAAGCATGTAACAGAATTGCATGCATGTTAGCATGCTATTTCTTATTTCGAAGTTTTTTAAATAATGTTTATTCCTTATAATTCTAATTTAGTTTATTTAAAACTATGTGACCAATGTTAGAGACTTCACTGCGCATTGTAACTTTTTTAAAAAATGCCTCATTTCATCAACTGAATGAATTGTCATTGATCTAATAACTAAATACCGAAGTTACTGTGAATTTTGATTCTGCATATGCGCATTTCGACAACTTATGTCTCTTCAGTGCAGATAAAATCTAAACGTTTGGAAGACCATAAAGTCAAAGATGTTTAAAAGCTGATAGAGAACAAATTACCAAATATGATCTAAATAGAAAGCCAAAATCAGCTAAGGACAGAGCTTTGCATGAGGGAGATACTCCTTAGTTTCAGCAAAATTTACAAAAAATTAGATATTGTAAGATTTCAAATAGAACCGGCTTTCGGGTCAGCACCGAAGTACTGACTACTGGGCTGGTGAATACACTCGGGGACTAACAGTCCACCAGCAGTGGCATCGACCCAGTGGTAATAAATAACTAAATACCGAAGTTACTGTGAATTTTGATTCTGCATATGCGTAGTTTCCTAATAACTTAGGTATTAAGTTATTCCTTACAGTCAGAAAAGTGTGGAAATTCATAGGGATGTGTTGATTGAATTGGTCATTTTAGGGTTAAAAGACAATATCTCCAGACTACTAGTATTATTTAGAATTAATTTATTGGTACAAATTTATATTAATTTTGTAGAACAATAAAATTCGTGTTAGAAAACAAAAACAAAACAAATGCTAAAACAAATTCTGCAAAAAAAAAAAAACAAAAACAAACAAAAACAAAACAAAAAAAAAAAGATCAATCATTATTCATAAGAAAAAAACTCCCGTCGTCCGAGACATGTATACATTTTAGCCATGCCGTTAAAAAAAGTCCTTTGCTGTGCGCCGTGAAAGTATTTATTTGGTCCTTGATTGGAGCACGTTTTATAAGAAATAGTTTTATGTCGACAGAGTAAAATTGTTTTGTTCAGGTTGGTGTTTCAGTTACGATTTATTCAATTCCATTCTTAAAACTTTGGTCAGGATTTCGCTGTGTTGATCTTTTCGTATCTCAATAGTTAGAAATATTTATTAACCGACAATGCGTGGTTATTTCACGGACTTGGCAGGCTACCAATGAAAGGGTGCACTCGACCGGTAACAGACTTTACAAGATTTGATTTCTTTATGAAAAATGTCTAATATTATATGTGTAAGGCGAGGATGATGATTTAATAAGCTCGAAAAACGAATGTATTTAATAACAGTTTTCTAAGTAATCTAAAAATAATATTGGAAATGAATAAGATAATATCTTCAGCTAATGGTCCCCTTCGTGTTAATTAGGTTCTGGTTCGTCATGAAAGGTTCTTTTCGTCGGGTTACGTCGAGTTTCGTCAGAATCTGAAATATCTCTAATAGAATATTTTCATCGGATCTACCTCAGTGAACTTGAAATTAAAGAGACAACCGATAAACCTATAGTGGAGCAACTGAAGTCAAATTCTTAAGATTTTAATCAACCCACCTAACATCAGGCTACATTATATATCATTTGAAAGGTAATTTTATTCTCTATCCGTTTTCACCGTTCGTCAAATTGGGAAGTGGTCACGATTTTTTTTAAATGAAGGTCAAAGGTCAAAATTCTGGAATTCTGGTAAACTCATTTCAGTCACATTTCAATCATTAATTTCAACATAAAAAAATGACTTAAATGGTTATACTTGTCTACAATTATATATTTATGAAGCATTGGTAACAATTTAGACCAAATTTTTAAGTGAAGCGATTCATGGGGAGTGAATTTATGAACGAGTTCCAAAAACATGACTTGCCCTCTTTATGTACTATTTGTGAAATGACCTTGACCTTTTGAACTTTGATATTAACATAAATTCTAACGAAATACTATATAGATGTTTTAGTCAAATGAATCAGATGCTTAATTGTTCATACATCTGATAACTACACTCATAATTGTCCATAAAATTGACTTAAAATCTTAGAATTACGAACTGGCATACATAACATTAATTTTCCGTTCGTTAGACGAAATAAATTATGTTTTTGGTAGTCTACAAACCACGACAAGTTCACAGATTATATGACAGGAAGTATCTTAATTTTAAAAAAATGCATTTTTTTGGGGGGGGGGGGTTGTATTTTGCATTTTTTCATATTTTTCACATTTTTGATTTTTTTTGAATTTTTGAAATTTTGTTTTCTTTAGTACATAGAAACAAATGCATTTTAAAAATATATTTCTTGTTTATCTATATTCTTTTTTATTGGAGAAGAAGTATCATTTAGATTCATCGGCATTGCCATTCATGCTGTCATCATATTTAAACAAAGGGTTTTCGCAAATTTCAGTATCTTGACAAGGATAAAGTTTTGTGCAACTCAAGTTCTTCTCATAACACATTTAAGACTTGCTATCTAAGTTCTACCTAGTATCTAAATGTGCCGATTAAATCTTGCAGAAAATAAGAAGACCCTTTTTCGGTGCACATACTGGTTTTGGACATTTAGCTTCTTTTTGCCGTCCGAAGATACACTTTGAGTTGATAAAAGGATGACTCACTAGGTGGTAGTCAAAACAAACTAGACTCCTTGCAAGTATCAAGCTTAACTCTTAATTTGTTAAAAGCTTTGTAAGAAACAAAGTTGTATGTATAGCCACATTGCCAAACCAACTTTCAGCTAACCGTTTAACTATGGATGCCAGTAGGTAGCTACAGATTCTGAACAAGAATTGTTCACCTGGAAAATATCTTGCAAGATTTAAGCCTCATATGTAAAGATAGAAACTTAAGCAGCAAACTACGGAATTAAAATACCGAAGGAACAAAGGTTGTTGTTATTACAAAACTCAAAGTCCAGATATACGGATAAAAATAGAATACAGAAGGGGTTGGGATACTTCCACAGATCACAACATTCAGAACGAAGGCACTTATATAGTATGAACTCCTACAAAACCCGAAAGTGACATCAAGAGTACCGAAAGGGTAAACATGTCCTGACTAGCTGGCGATGCCGGTGAGACGATCACTAGGCATGGTCTGATTAGTGGCAGGTAAGTACATGTCATTTTCTAAACCTTATACGAAACAATTAAAAATGCATGGTACGTGTAACTTTTCTAACTCTCAAACAGTACCAAGGTAAAAATATGAAAAAACTTTTGAAAATCATAATAGTTTTTAAAAATTATCAAGGATAAATCAGGTACACAAACACCACTAACGGAGACAAAACCGAAATTTGATAGTACAATTCACAAAACAACACCAAAATCAAAAGCACCGACACTTATTAAAAACTTATATATAGTATGTCGTTGATTTGATGATAAACTCGAAGGTCAAAAGGTCAAGGTCATTTCCCAAACTGTTTATTTAGAGAGCAAGTCCTGTTTTTCGACAACGTTTATACATTCCCACCCTGTGAATCGCTTCATGTAGAAAGGGTGTCAAAATTGTTATCAATGGTTTATAAATATGTTATTGTAGACATGTATTACCATTAAAATTATTTTTTTCAACTTCAGGTTGAAATGAGTTTACCAGCATTTTCAAAGTTTGACCTTTGACCTTCATTTAAAAAAATCATTTGACGAACGGTAAAAACGGATAGAGAACAAAATGACCTTTCGAATGAAGCATAATATAGCTTGATGATAGCATTGAAGAACATCGACGTCTGAAATCTAGGTCATATGACAAACCTGACTTCCCAGTTGTGAACTTTCTCTTTCTCAGCAGTAATTTACCTACTCCCCAGCATAAGGAGTGCATATTTCACTTTTAATTCGTTACTGTGGAGCTTGTCGTTCATACAGTGACTTAGTGGAGAGAGCAAAAGCACTGTCACAAAAACTGCTGAGTCAGGGATTTGATCAGTCGTTGTTACTTTCGTCCCTTCAGAAATTCTATGGCCGCCACCACAATATCATAGATATATACGAAATGTCCGTGTAACAAATGCAATCATAAATTTTCAGCTAGATTTTAATGACAAGTTCCTGTGTATTTTTGTAGTTGTAAGCTGGAGCATATCAGAGATTAAAACTCCAAAAATAATCAAAACAACAACTAGATTAAATACTTAGATAGCAAGAAAATATCATTGTTAAACTTAATCTAAATCCTTTTTATAATCTAAACGCGATTACAGAAAGTTTGCAAGTCATATATAAATACTAAATAATAACTTAGAGAATGTTTGCTTCTTCTAATTATATACTAGTACAGTATTTTTAACACTACGATTTTTTTAACCATTACTTCCCTTGTTCCTTTGGTATTCTTACCAGTACAGTATTTTTAACACTACAATTCTTTTTTTTATTTTTGGCTTCAGTGCGCAATAGGTAAAGCTCGAAAGTAAGGGTAGATCAGTTTTTATTCCCTGTAGCCTTTATTTTTTGCTGTTTTATGATTGGAAAGCTTCCTTGTATTCTACAATATACATGCGGATGCTACATATGCCTTTTATTTCCTGTATACGATGGCGCTTCTTTAAAGAATTAGAGTTTACCCTTTACATTAATTGTCGTGAATGGAATGATAAGAAGAGATGAAATTATCTTTATTTAATAACAAAATACCGAAGCTACTGTAAATTTAGTTTCTGCAAATGGCCATTTCGACAACTTATGTCTCATCAGTGCAGATACCCTCTAAACATTTTGGAAGACATTAATCTCAAAGATGCTTGAAACTGATAGAGAAGAAATAACCAAATATGATCTAAATTGAAAGCCAAAATCAGCTAAGGACAGAGCTTTACATGAGGGAGATACTCCTTAGTTTTCAATAAAATTTACAAAAATTTTGTTATTGAAAGTTCCTAAATAAAATCGGCTTTCGGGTCATCACCGAAATATTAAATGTTTATCTAATAATATATTGAACGTTCTCACAATTTTCCTTCCAGAAACTAATTTTATTAGGATTATTGCAATGGAATTAGTATGTCCTCCATAGACACGGCGTTTCCTTAAAAAACACATAATGGACTCTCGGAGCATGAATTGATTCCTCAGAACATCTTGTTCTTATGACCTGTTCTTTACGTTCGTTGTATTTGCAAACTCTTATACATTTCAAGGTTTTGTAGCTGCTATATATTTATAACATAAAAATTCCAAAGTTGCAAAAAATTTCGTAATTTCCTTAAAATTAGTATAAGTGGGTTGTCATCGATATGTATTTGTAAATGTAATTGTTAAGAAAAAAGGTTAACGATTAGTTTTAATTGCATTAATAACACACAACTAAGATGTTAAAATGAGATTTTTAAAAGGAAAAGATTCATTTCCATTAATATATCTATCCAATAACTATTTTATGTCCGTTTTTCGAATCACGGAAAATAAAAGTATTCAAGTTAAAACGCAACATAGAAAGTGAATTGCACAAATTTATGCCCCCTATTTACGCGCTATTTCCTTTGGTAGCAACATGTTTATTGTTTACGACTCTTTCTTAAAACAAATTACCAAAAATTTGGATCAGATGGATGTGGAATGGGGTCTTGGTATACATGAGAAAGTGTTTCAGAATCATGTGTGATTATAAATAATGATTAAATCTAGATTCAATTTATTCTATAGCACCGGAAAAACGTAAGTTGCGGGAGCAGGCGAACTGATTCAGTTGGTTTAATTTGCAATGATGAGACATAAGTTGTCGAAATGCGCATATGCAGAAGTTAAATTAACAGCAACTTCGGTATTTCGTTATTTAATATTTGCAATAGCATCGCAAGTTGTAGCTCAAATTCTTTTTATTTAATAGTCGTTCTCAGTATAACATACCGTACATTTCAAACAAAAGAAGTGGCCGAGTGCACAGGTGAAGGCCGAGGGGCTTTAGTACATCCCTTTTGTCATTCGATATTTTACTGCCGTTGTTTAATAATCATTGAATTGTATGTAGTTTTGTTCCAGATCATGATCGTATATTGCTATTAATTAATAACTATCCTAGTCACTGCTTATTGGAGTATAACTTGTAAAGTCATCCATTTGTATGCTAGTTGCAAGTTCTGAAACTTCAAAAAACATAAGTCTAAAATTACATTTATAACAGTCGACGAAGTTTCGCGAAAAGTATAAGCACGACACAATCACGTTATGAAGAAATATTTGTTTGAATTTCTACTAAGTTTGACTCAAATGTTTCATGAAGGTTTTTTGTTAAGCAATCAAAGCTGTTGTAATTTTGAGGATGTTTCTACCCTCTTATAGAAATATCCTTAAATAAGAGATAATAAATGCTTAATTGGTACATTATATGAAATATATAATTGTATTCTATTTCTTCTTGAAAATGAAGTATTTCTTCAAGCTAAGGAACCTTTGGTAAGATCTTGTACAAATCCCACACAACAATGACCAAATTAATTCATACCAGCACGATCTTTTTTCGGTTGAAGCAGCAGCAATTTTACCAAAACCTTACAATAAGGATAAGTGGTAAGTCTTTAATAGTATTTTTTTAGATGTCTTTTATGTAACAAATGATTATAATGAATATTATTCACGTCAATCATATCCAATAGATATTGACAGTGTCCACTATTATCAATTTCACTTAGTTAGTACCATATGTGTTTTCCTTAGCAATAGCATTATTTAATTAAGTTGACATACATCTGTCGACTAAATGAAAACTTACACTATAAATCAGATGGACCTCTGTAAAGTTTGTCTAAATTTGACTTCCGGTTACAATTTAACAGAATCATCACTGTGAAATAACATGATCACCGGAAAAACAATAACTACTTTTAGTTTAGAATTCACAACTTCTGCGCTTTCAGTACAGATAAATGCATTTTGAAAACCAAATGTCAAAATATAAAAAGAGCTGAAACTGTATACTACTGTGAACACAAGGCAAATACAGAAAAATAGATTCTCGATATATATATATATTTTTTTTTGGACTGGTGCTTCTGACAAAGACTAAAAAAATTCTACGGAACGAAATAACTGTTATAATTAGCAACGATACCGTTTAAAAGTAAAATATCTTGTCTAAAATGAAATATAATGAATAAACAATGAAAAGATATGTATTAAACGCACATGAGACAAAATCTCTACAAATACATGGTAGAACCAAGCAAGGGAACAGCATTTTTGTCATTTTTCATCTTGAAGTCACCACGAGGCCTTCAAAGATGAGCTTTGCTCATACCTCATATTAAGTTGAAGACGGATCTAGTGGCGGTTTGAACGGAATTCTTTGCTAAATGTAGAACAACGCAACATCCATGTCTCTTTGGTCATGCATGTGGGATCGTCAACAAACATAATTTTTACTGGCAAAGTGCTCTTACAATCAGTCATCCGTTGCCCGGTAAAGCAGTAGTGTCTAAGGCTAGTTGACGAGCACAAGATATAGACAAACACAGGGCAGGCATCAAGTCGATTGTAAGAAAACTTACCATTATAAAAAGTGAGGTGTGGACACTATAAACATGTGGTCAGGAATAACATTTGGAAAGTACAAAAATTAATGCCAAACTTTCAAAGTATGATAGTAAATTCATATGAGAAATTCTCTCACAAACAAGAACACCATAACTGAGATATATAGAGAGTATCCATCTGTTGCACAAAGACTCTTTTTACTTTTGGTGTGTTTTAAGCAATGCATTTAATGCCCTATCAGGAAACCAAGGTCCTCTGTATTTTTGTGGTTGTAAACTGGATCAAATGCATAGAGATTAAAAATCCAAAAATAAGCAAAACAACAACTAGATTATATACTTAAATAGGAAGAAAATTCATTGTTAAACTTAATCTAAATCCTTTTTATAATCTAAACGTGATTAAAGAAAGTTTGCAAGTCATATGTAAATACTAAGTAATAACTTAGAGAATGTTTGCTTCTTCTAATTATATACTAGTACAGTATTTTTAACACTTCGATTCTTTTCATTTTTGGTTCCTGTGCACAATGGGTAAAGTTCGAATGTTAGGTTAGATTAGTTTTTAGCTCACTTGACCCGAAGGGTCAGTGTGAGCTTTTGCCATCACTTGGCGTCCGTCGTCCTTTAACTTTTCACATTTTCATCTTCTCCTCTGAAACCACTGAAGCAAATTCAACAAAATTTTACAGGCATGATGTACTAAAAGTTCTTCACTAAGATTGCTCATTTCGTTCCGATCCGATAAAAAACATGGCCGCCAGCGCGGAACTTAGGTTTAACATTAGACCCTTTGGGAAAATTCACATTTTCTTCTTCTCCTCTGAAATCACTGAAGCAAATGCAACCAAACTTCACAGGAATGATGTACTAAAGTACCTAAACAAAGATTGCTCATTTCATTCCGATCCGATAAAAAACATGGCCGCCAGCACGGAAAATAGTTGAACATTGTCCCTATGGGAAATTCAAATTTTCATCTTCTCCTCTGAAACCACTGAAGCAAATTCAACCACACTTTACAGGAATGATGTATGGAAGGTCCTTTACAAAGATTGCTCATTTCGTTCCAATCCGATACAAAACATGGCCGCCAGCGCGGAACTTAGGTTTAACATTGGACCCTATGGGAAAATTCACATTTTCTTCTTCTCCTCTGAAACTACTGAAGCAAATGCAACCAAACTTCACAGGAATTATGTACTAAAGTACCTAAACAAAGATTGCCCATTTCGTTCTGATCCGATAAAAAACATGGCCGCCAGCACGGAAAATAGTTTAACATTGGCCCTAAGGGAAATTCATATTTTCATCTTCTCCTCTAAGACCACTGAAGCAAATTCAACCAAACTTTACAGGAATGATGTATGGAAGGTCCTTTACAAAGATGGCTCATTTCGTTCCGATCCGATAAAAAACATGGCCGCCAGCGCGGAACTTAGGTTTAACATTGGACCCTCTGGGAAAATTCATATTTTCTTCTTCTCCTCTGAAACCACTGAAGCAAATGCAATCAAACTTTACAGGGATGATGTACTAAAGTACCTAAACAAAGATTGCTCATTTCGTTCTGATCCGATAAAAAATATGGCCATCAGCACGGAAAATAGTTTAACATTGGATCTATGGGAAATTCATATTTTCATCTTCTCCTATGAAACCATTGATGCAAATTCAACCAAACTTTACAGAAATGATGCATGGAAGGACCTCTACAAAGATTGCTCATTTCGTTCTGATCCGATAAAAAACATTGCTTCCAGCGTGGAACTTAGGTTTAACATTGGACCCTATGGGAAAATTCACATTTTCTTCTTCTCCCTTGAAATCGCTGAAGCAAAAGCAACCAAACTTCACAGGGATGATGTACTAAAGTACCTAAACAAAGATTGCTCATTTCGTTCCGATCCGATAAAAAACATGGCCGCCAGCACGGAAAATAGTTTAACATTGGCCCTATGGTCAATTCATATTTTCATCTTCTCCTCTGAAACCATTGAAGCAAAGTCAACCAAACTTTACAGGAATGATGTATGGAAGGTCCTTTACAAAGATTGCTCATTTCGTTCCAATCCGATAAAAAAAACATGGCCGCCAGCGCGGAACTTAGGTTTAAAATTTGACCCTATGGGAAAATTCACATTTTCTTCTTCTCCTCTGAAACCACTGAGGCAAATGCAACCAAACTTCACAGGAATGATGTACTAAAGTACCTAAACAAAGATTGCTCATTTCGTTCTGATCTGATGAAAAACATGGCCGCCAGCACGGAAAATAGTTTAACATTGGCCCTATGGGAAATTCATATTATTATCTTCTCCTCTGAAACCACTGAAGCAAATTCAACCAAACTTTACAGGAATGATGTATGGAAGGTCCTTTACAACGATTGCTCATTTTGTTCCGATTCGATAAAAAACATGGCCGCAAGCGTGGAACTTAGGTTTAACATTGGACCCTATGGGAAATTCACATTCTCTTCTTCTCCCCTGAAACGGCTAAAGCAAATTCACCCAAACTTTACAGGAATGATGAACTGAAGGTCCTTAACAAAGATTGCTTATTTCTTTCTGATTCAATAAAAAACATGGCTGCCAGCACGGAACATAGTTTAACATTGGACTCTATGGGAAAATTATTATTTTTCTTTATTCTCCTCTGAAACCGCCGAAGCAAATTCAACCAAACTTTACAGGAATGATGTATTAAAGGTCCTTAACAAAGATTGCTTATTTCGTTCTGATCCAATAAAAAACATGGCCGCAAGCACAGAACACCCTATGAGAAATTCACATAAAAACATGGCCACCATGCAGAACATCAAAACCCTGCTATTCAGCATTTTGTCAGGTGAGCGATACAGGCTTAGTGTCTGAGCCTCTAGTTATTCTATGTAGTCTTTATTTATTAATTTATTTATTTTTTTTTCTTTTCTATGATAGGAAAGCTTCCTTGTTATCTACAATTTACGTGCAGATGCTTCATTTATAATATCTTGAACTCCATTCATTTCCTATATAGTATTCACGGTGTATAACCTACGTCAGAAAAAAGTTGACCTCAAAGTTTGGATGACTTTTTGTTGATGTTTGTAGCCAAATATCGCTGAAAATAGAAAATTGCAAAAATGGTAAGGTGCGTTCCGAATTCTGATCGAGGTATGGCACACTTCACTTTTTGTCGGTATTTTGGACCTATTTTTCCTCATATCAGAACAGGTTATTCTGACAATCTAGTATTAAAAGTGTGATAGTAATGCTTATTTTATTCAATTTTTGTCTTCCCCGCAGACAATGTATATACTAAGAGGCAATTTTACGCATGAGTGTTATGTAGCACGTCCTAGTGTGTGGGTGTGAATACAATGCTTCGATACACATTTTGTAAACTATACATGTTGGCAAAAAGATACAGTCTTATACACTTTTTAGCAATCAAATCCTGAAATGAAAAGACAGTCAGATGACCATCGTAAAATTGTTTATTTTAGTGCGTGTGAAAAGATTCCCACAGAAATTTGGAATTTTACGCAATGCAGTTCTCCAGAACGTAGTCCGCGACAACTGTGTAGGGAGATTCTGAAAGTATTTCGCTCATCAGGTCTTCCACATTATTTTCCTCTATGCTAATATGTCTGTCGGACTCAGAGCAATGGAAAGCTAAGAAGGATGTCTGCCACTTTCCAACAACACAGTCCGCTTAAGGATGGTCACTCCTCAAGTTCAGAATGTCAAGGATTTTAAATCAGTATGCTTATCTAATAGAACATCGATCATACATCATTTTAAGCAAAAAATATTGATAGGTCAGTGTACTCGTTTTTGAGATTACAGTGCCTGAAATTTTGGCGGGAAACCGAACTCCTCTAGAGTTTTCATTTACTTTGCATACATGCAATCAACCTTTGAAATATAATGAAGATATATCAAGAATTTCATCAAATTTTGCCAGAAGTGTATTCAAGATGTATACAAACATATTTTGAAAAGAAAATTGGGGGTCAGTGTGCAAAATTTTCCAATGCGTCATGATGGATAAAATATGACAATCCCGAAAGTCAGAGTCAGTTTCAAAAACCTGAGGAGTGACCATCCTTAAACCCAATTTTCAAAGTTTCCGCCGTCCGGTGAAATCTACAGAATTGTTTGTCAGTATTCGGAAGACATTTAAACGTTCTAAATACAAATTGAATGTAGCTTGGCCTTTTGAAACCATGAGCTGTAAAAACATCTTATAAAAAGAATTAAGGGGGCTCACTCGTCACATTTTTTAAATTAGATTTCGGAACTCCTCTGGTTTTTTCCAGATCAATGGCTCAAAGAATTTTGCACACGGACCCCCACTTTTTATTTCATGAATATGTTCTATAGGTAAAATTAAAACAGCTGACAAGCTTTCATAAAGTTCTTGATATAACTTCTAAGCTTTTGGACAATAAATAATCTTAATGTTAAATTAAGGGAAAATCCAGAGAAATCCATTTCCCGCCAAATTTTTTAATGACTTGTATCTCGGTAAAAAGCACACGGACCAATATCTTTCTTTTTACCATTTCATTTAATATACAATGCTTAGTAAATTAAAATAGGTTTCAAGAAATCCTTGATATAAACAACATCAGGAGTGAGCCTCCTTAAGTACAGCATTTGAATGTTTCGTTTACTAAAAGTTTCGCCTGTGTGCAAAGTACCTAGAGATTAGGTGTGAATGAAAATATTTTATTCCCGGAAACACATTTCCTAATTTTCGATGTTGCTATAGTTATTTCTTTTAAGACTGTGTTAATCGTGCCTAGATTCTGGCAAAAAATCTTTTCTACGATCCTTTTGTATAGCAACTAACAAACTTTTAAGGTCGCTTTCAATTTCAATTTCTTGATTTTGCATCCCATATGTTTAGTAAAATATATGTTAAGACATATCGATATGAAGAAAAAAATCAAAATTTAATTAAAAAAAGGTGTACATCAGGGGAGTGTTATCTTGTTAAATGTAGCTGTAGATTACAAAATTTACTTGGAATGATTTCTATGGCTTTGTCGATTTAGATCGATTATACATAAAGAACCTAGACCTTCAAGTGGCTATTTCTCCAACCTTTTTATATGTCATCAATAAATACCAAATTTTAGAGAGGCAAACTTACTGGTTGTCTGCAATCGAACATGATTAAGTAAACCTGACTTTATAA
>MJUU01056408.1:0-29927 GCA_002080025.1 Modiolus philippinarum
AAATACTTTATAGGCGGAATGCACAAGAAAATGAGCGTAATTTATTTGTCAGTCTTATTTTCGGATACCTAAAGACTGTCGTTTAAATTGTAATTTCTACGTAGTGTATAATTTTCCTAGTAAAAAGGAGAGAGAACTTATATCTTCAGAACTTCAGGTCTCGAAAAATACGCTTGATTTAACTACTATAAATAAATATTCTTTTCTATATCTTAACTTACCAGAGAAGAAAATATTTCATTGTTTTGATCGGGAAATACAAAATACGTTTTCTTAAGATTTTTTGTTTTACTTATGAGATGCTTAAACCGCAAGCAACGTAAAAAATGTGAGTGAACTAAGACCTCATTAAAAATCTAGCCCGTTTTACCCGTCTCAACTGTAGTGAATAACAAATCTTACATGTTTGTTTTTTTCTATAGTGCCGTAGGTAGTAGTTAATATGGGGAAAAATCTGCGGTTTTCAAAAAACGTTTTTTAAAAACCGCAGATTTTTCCCCATAGTTAACTGCTGGCTCGACAAATGTCGGATATCACGCAGTGCTTCCACACCTTTACCATGAATTTTTTTGACACCGTGCATTGATTTACTATCACCATCACTTGTGAAATGTGTTATATGCAAATAATCAGCTATCTCTCTGGCACAAAATTGACTATAAACAGCCTCATTGCCTATAGAGGCATCTTCAGCAATGTTAGCAGTACATGTACCCTCATGATTTGGATATGTTGTTTCTATGCATTTACTTCTTAACTTAGCAGCCACACTGCACAACTTATTGCCAGTGAAAACAGATATGGTTTTTTTTTCAGTGGTGTTATTTTCTGACATTGTACTGACAACTTGTGTGCCCGCTTGAAACGGTGCCGTACCACTTTTTATTATGGGATTGTTATAACGTGCATCAGACTCTACTCGACGTACATAAATTACATTTGATAGGCCACATTGTTGATTTTCTTCAACCATTGTTTTTCTGATTTCACGCATATTATTCCTGTTTATATCCGTTATCATTTTAGATACCATATTGGCAGTTTTTTGCATCACATTTCAAGAGGGAGGAGGAATGTTTGCGGCCATAAGGATTTCTCGGAAGTTTTTGCTGGAGATGGGTGTTGTCATTAAACCTATTTGTGCTTGAAAATTCATAGCGGATTCTTTTGGGTCTCTTTTTTTACTTTCAACTGCGTCGTAGAGATTATGATACACACTTTTAAAATGACATTTTGAACAAATTAGTCTTACACGCCATGAGATTCCCCATTGTTTTGCATTATCTTCATCAAATAGTAAATCCCCTTGACAAGAAGGTTTATAATTTGTGCGATTTCTCATTTCAGCATTGAACATAGCTGCAGTTTGACCATGATTGTACCATTTGTTACTAGTGCGGTTGGATGTTAAATCTTAACTTGTATCATGAAGGTACCTATCAACATTATCTGGGCTGTTTGGTCTTGGTCGTAGGATACAACTATTAATCGAAGAACCGTCGACGTCTTGAATTGAAAGGACATTATTATTATTTCTTCTCACTCTACGGTCAAATATTGTCTGCGAAAGCCTAATAACATTTCTGTTCTCAGATTGTTTTATAAAATTTAATTTTTTACCTGCATGCCAAGGTGCTTCTCTTTTGGAATCCATGCATTTTTCCAATTTTTCTTCTGTTTCTACCCATTTTATGATGCAATGAATGCAATGTTTGTAGTGATTTATACACTAAAATGATGATAAATATATATTTTTTCACTTTTTTTTCTTGTATTTATATTTGTTTAGTGATATTTATTCAATTATGGTCTCGGATTACACCCTTCCCTCTAACTTAGCACTCCTCTGCCATTTATACCTGTGGAGATAAACTTACTTTTTGGAGACTATAATTAATTGGATTTGATTGGCATCTGGATTTTTTTTATTCACAAATAAATTATTTTCCTTTTCATATTTTTTTTTGGTCAGTAAAGTAGATTTAATAGGGAAAATTGCTCAAGAATACTGAAAAAATGAATTTTTTAAGACTTTTTTAAAACTTCAAAGAGTGAAAATTGAAATTTGAATATTTTTATTTTCAAAGAATAGCTCTGAATTAAAGTTTGATATGTAATATACCAATGTTCACACAAGAAAATAGTACTTCTACTGTTTTTCCCACTTGAAAGTCATTCTAAAACATAGTATCACAGGCCAGCTTTTTTCTATATTTTCTAAAGGAATTACATAGGGCGGCTGCCGTACTAAAATTGATATTTTGGGAGAACGGTTGGGAGTAGAAACTTAAAATCTTTAAGGTTAAGTAGATTGTGGAGAAATAAAGAAATTGTCTTTATTCAAAAAAAATTTCTGGTATAGGTGTAACACAACTAATTCGGCAACCAGTCAGGCACATATGTGAATATAGTTCTTATTTTTAGACAAAATAGTCCGGAAGAAGTGTTATTTCTTATAGATAATCCAAATTTTGACGGATGAATGTCAGTTCATTTGAAAGGTTATTATGTTAGGAATCTTTTGAACCTAAATTGATATGATTACATGCAACATTAAAAATTTTATGAGGTTGAAAGGCGGAGGTGTCTATTCCATGAAAAATACTGACCGGAAGTACCTGACCTATGGGTTGTATACTTCCGGGAACCAGTTCTCTCTTATATTACAGTTAAGGTGGGTTGAATTTTTCATGAGAGTTTGTTAAAAGGTGTCTCTTTGATTTGAGACCACTGTCACTTTTCTTGAACTTCAGGAAAAAATTTTACAAAGGTTGGAACATGTGTAATTTCACATTGGAATCTATGGGAGTCTGAATTAGTTGTGTTACACCTATAACCGGAATTTTTGCAGAACGTAAGTTTGCGGTTTGGGGGTGAAAATATGCATATTGTTTCGAGGAATTTAATTTTTGCAGTCCCTTAATTACTGTGAAAAAAATACTTTCTTCAGTTACTATGAATCAGTTTATGTGACAATCGTGTAAAACGGAAATGGGTATGGAGTTTTTCTTTTTTCATATGAAACAAATACGGATACTGCAAAATGTGCGACATTTTTTTGCATCAATTGCCAAACTTACGTTTAATTTGTAATGATAGGTAAAGTATGATTAAATACTGCAGGTGACAGATTATAACTTAGACGGTAAATCCGTCAAAACATCGTCTGATCTTCTAATAGACATTTCACGAAATAAGCGGACATCGGACTGTGAACAACGATGTTGACAAAATATGGGTCATCTCAAGAGTTTTTATCATCAGATAGTGATTATGAATATCATAAACATCATAACATAAACAATATGCATTATTTTTATTGTTTTCATGACTTAGAAAAACTTTTAGATACGTCACAAATATTTTACCCAATGTAGTGGAACTGGTATTCTAGTTATTATGTTTTCTGTTTGGTCAATCGGGAGGGTTGGATGTCATGTCTTGGCCTGTTTCTCCCTTTTGGGTGGCAGTCAGGAAAAATTGCCCAGGTTGTTTCTTCATTTCTTTGTTGTATATATGAATTGATTTGCTTGCTTTTGCTCACTGAACGTTGAGGTGTGACTTATTAGTCAATCCCTGGAGATATTTTAAGCATTGTACGTCAAAGATATTTTACCTCTGGTTTGTTGTACAAGCACATTTAACTACAAATATTTTTCCTTTTATTCTGCGGGAAAGTAAAAACAGTGAACAATTGAGATAGTCAGTCGATAATACATAGCTTTTCTAACTTGAAATTGTAATTAGATGTAAACCTAGGCACCCCACCGTGAACTTACCGTGTAAATTCTTTGTAGATTTCGCCACCTTGTAAATTCCGTACATACACATTACGTACATTGAATTAAGGTGGTATCTCTCCGGGAATCATACGGATTTGGCGTGGTATTAACAGCCAGCAGTCAGACACACACTGGCATAGTTTGGTACCAGCCAATTTCAAATTCCACTAGAGATACTAATGGTTAAGCTAGCTGGATCCGGTCCAGCATAGTAAATTCACGAGTACTCTGTCTAGTTATCTAACAGTCGTCATCTACACTGACAGCACGTCAACCGGGGACACCACCCCCTTACATGAACAAGACCAGGCGATCACCAGCCCTGGTAGTACAATCGGGGACATTCCCCTCGTTCAAAAGCATGAACTATTGGAGGTTCCCCCGGAACCGAGAATACGGACTCTTACCGAAAAGGGAAAAGAGCTCTTCAGAGAGCAACAAGAAAAACATATTGATAATAAACTTACCCCTCTCTGGGATATAGTTGAGTCCTTCGTTGGGGAAGTAAGCCCCGAAATTACAAACAAAAGCGCCGTACAGAGCCTGGAAAGGCGTCTGGTTTCCGCCTCCGTAATATATCAACGACAGTCCGACATCTATGTCGAATTTCTACAAAGTCGGCGTACTACTGAGGCTAAGAGAGATCTGGAAACTCATCGGAATCTCTTGGACCTAAACCAAAGGGTATACGACGATGCTCGGGAACGGCTACAGAATATCAGTGCTGAACTAGCCACAACATCGTCTACAGCCAAGATAACGGTTCGATCTAAACACAGATCATTGAAATCACATAGTTCACGGGACACGAGTCCCGCTTATTCAACAAGCACAGAAAGCTCGGCGAAACAAAAACGGGCAAAGGCAGAAGGGGCAAAAGCAACAGGCCGAGTTTAACGAGCAGGTCGAACTTCATCAAGCCGAATCAAAGGCACGATCTGCGTGTAAACAAACTGAGTTCAGAGTGGAACTAGACCTGTTAGCAGTGGAACAGGAGGCAGCTGTCGCCAAGGCTGAAGCACGAGTTCTCGAGCTCGAAGACGAGGACGGCCGCACTCAGGATCTGGATGATGTTCTACCAGAACAGACTATAGACCCCATGATGCGAGTGAAAGAATTCATTGCTGATCAGGCTAGTGCTGTTAAACCTGAAGTGCCTGATAATATTGACACACCTGAGAGAAGTTTCCTCAGAGCGACCCAACAGGATCAAACGAGTCCTATTCCACCGGAAGTGACTAAATCTAAGAATGTCACCTATACAATTCCCGATACTAGACCTCCAGCTACGTTTTGTGAGTTCCCCGAAAATATACAATCAACGACCCCGCAGAGTAAACCATTGCAACCCCTTACTATTTCACAGCCCAGAGTGGTTTCAGCATGGTCAGGGTTTGATAACTCAGAGGTTAGATCAAAGAAGCCCATATCAACAAGTTATGACCCGCCAACGAGGATAACTCCCGTTTACTCGGGAACTCGACCTGTTAGGCCAAACTAAGATGCCAGTGCACCCAATTTCACGCCGGCAGTGCAACATGCACAAATCAAAGATATACCATTTACAGGTCAAAGCAGACCAGATGGTGGACAAATTCAAGATATAACGAAGTTACTGCTACAGAGGGAGGCCCTGTCTACCGGGCTTACAAAGTTTAAAGATAACCCAGAGAATTATCTGGGCTGGAAATCCAACTTCCTAGCTACAATTGAAGAATCGGGCAATTCTGAAAGAAAACAGCTAGACCTCATGGTCAAATGGTTAGGACCAGAATCGTCCAAACATGCTGAGAGTATTCAAATGAGTAGTGCTGGTGATCCGTCCTTTGGTTTAAAGGAACTATGGACACGTCTAGATAAATTATATGGCGCGCCTGAGATGTTAGAGGCTTCATTGAAACAGAAGTTAGATAAATTTCCGAAACTGACGAATAAAGATTCTAAGCGTCTATATGACCTATACAACATCCTAACTGAGATCCAGTTTGTCAAGAGAAATCTAGCATTCACAAACATGCTTGCGTACTTCGACCCGTCGTCAGGTGTGAAACCGATAGTCGGTAAACAACCATATGGGCTCCAGGAGAAATGGAGCGAAAGGGCAGTCAGATATAAAGTAAGACATAATGTACTATTCCCGCCATTCACAGAATTTTGCGATTTCATATCTGAAATGTGCACACTGAAGAACGACCCATCCGTAACTATGGATTACGATGACCAAATCACCAAGAAGCCAGCTACTTAGCAACAATCTATGAGTAGACCTAGAATCGCTGCACACAAGACCGAGATAAACAGAAATATGGATGTAACATCAGGCGTCGAGACCCTAGATGTGTGTATCCTACACAAGGTGAAACACCCATTGAATGAGTGCAGGGGTTTCAAAGCAAAATCCCTAGAGGAACGCAAGAAATTGCTCAAAGAAAACAACGTATGCTTTAAGTGTTGCGAATCTACGGCTCATATTAGTCGTAATTGCACAGCACGAGTCAAGTGCAAAGACTGCGGCAGCGAATCGCACCCTACTGCATTGCACATTGTGAAAAACAAGAAAGCGTCTGTACCGCCCCGCTCACCTGCACAACAGCAAGGCGGGGAGTCACAAGTTACAGAAAAGTCAACGGATACAGACACGGTTAGCAATAAGTGTACCGAAATATCTGGAATTTCGTACAGTGGCAAGTCTTGTGCCAAGATATTACCAGTGAATGTATACCACAAGGATGAGCCCAACAAGGTTGTCAAGTTATACGCCATTATCGATGAACAAAGTAATAGGTCATTGGCCTCATCAGAGTTCTTCAGCCTGTTAAATGTACAAGAACAACCCGTAAACTACAGCTTGTCAACATGTTCGGGTACAGTTCTGACCTCAGGTCGGCAGGGAAGGAACTTCATCCTAGAATCACTGGACGGCAATGCTCATTTCGATCTACCACCACTCCTTGAATCTGATAATATTCCCAACAATCGGGATGAAATCCCGACACCAGAAGTCATGCAACATCACTCACACTTTAAAGACATAGCGTGCAACATTCAGCCAATCGATGACAATTGTAAGATAATGTTATTGATTGGACGGGATCTTCCCGTAGCACACCAAGTACTCGATCAGCGGACAGATCCAAATGATGACAATGCACCATTCGCTCAACGACTAAACCTGGGATAGGTAGTTGTTGGAGAAACCAGTCCTGCCAAGTTATACCCTAATACAAAGCTAAATGTCAAACACACATTTATAGCTAGGGACAGGGCAAATTTCACAGTTGCGCCTGTCGCCGACAAACATGAAGTACGAGGCCAGTATTTCAAAGCCAATAAGGGTGTTTCTACACACGCAGCAACAGACTGCCCAGTCAAAAGACCTTGGCACTATGGTACACAAGACCCGAGTCGAGGTTCAGAACGTGGTATCAAACCGCAACGACGCAGTGATCCGGAACAACTTGGTAACACACCGAAACAAGGAGCTCTAACGCAATTGAGCAACGTTCCAACAAAGGCTCGGCAAACAAATATCGTCAAGATGGCACTACTTGCGTACCAGGTTTCATGTACAAAACAACCCCTTGGACAGAGACAGTTTCTGTACGCCCATGCCAAACGAACGTTCACAGCAGATCAGCTGTCAAAAACGATGGATTTGATTAGCAACGTTGAGATACAAGAGTCTCAAGAAAATGCGACAGAATACGCACTCGAAAACCAGAAATAATCCGGAAACCCTGTATTCCGGAACCGTGGAACTACATTCAAATGGAATGTGACCCCTCAGACTCGGACACGAGATCGATTCCAGATTGTGAGATTCATCAAAACTAGTGGTTACTCGGACCCACACAGCTCTCGACTACGCTCAATGTCGACATCGAGTTAATTTCCTGCCCCTACCAAATTTATGATCAGACTGACCCACATGGCTACGTACACTTCGGATTAATTTCCCGCCCATACCCATACAAGAATACACAGGGTGCCCTTGAATTCGAGAATAGCCGACTTCGCATATTGACCTCTAAGACATCCAAAGTTGTGGCAACATTTTCCGCGAGTGATCTCACTTCAAATTTTAAAGAATTGTACTTAGAAGCTCGTGATAAACCATTACAGTGGAGCTTAGAACAATGTTGGGACTTGAATACTGATACATTCCTCTCCCAGATATCTTCAGACGATAAACCAATGACTCGTAGAGAAATACATTCTACCATCAACAGGATCTGCGATCCACTCGAACTCCTTCCTCCCGTTATCATACGCGGGAAACTTCTCTTTCGAGAACTAAACGAAGAGACGACCAACTGGTACAAGCCCGTTCTTGAAGACTTAGCCCATAAATGGGAATTATGGAAGCACTCTTTCCAAGATATTTTACATCAGAACAGACAACAGAATAAGTTGAACAACGGCCCTCCAAAGCATGAAGACCCCGTGATAAAGTGTGTATCCGCCCAACAAGACGGAACATACCGTGCAACACCAGCTGTTGAAGACTCGATTGAAGATGGTGTTAGCTCCGCGGACACCCGGTGTGCAAAACCGAAATCAAATCCGAATCAGTTGGATACTTGTATTAAACCCAACTCGAAACTAGAGACAAAGAAGTCTATTGACACATGTACCGAGTCTGAACCTGTATGTAATATAACGCAAAAGAAATACACAGTGATTGATCGTGGAAAATCTCCCACAGTATGTAAGCTTGGAAAATCTGCTATGTTACGCCTCGAATTAAAGATCCAAGATAAACCAGTTATTTCGGTGGTTGACACCGCGGCTGAAGTGACTGTTGTATCGGAAAGTGTGTATCAATCACTCGAACCGAAACCGCCTATAAAGAGTTATTTCAACATGCATGGCGCTGGAAATGATATGCGCATGAAGGTATTCGTCACTGGACCCATTGTGATACAAATGGGAACAATAAAGTATAAAATAGACCTCTACGTCGCCCCAATTAAAGACAATATGTTACTTGGTCTGAACTTTTTGATAAAAGCAAATGTCATACTTGATTGTAGGAAGAAGGTCTTCTTTGTCAATGGAGAAGCTCTAGATATGAGCTACGGGCCACTAGACCAGGGCCCAACGGCACCAAAAATACCCAGGATTTGTCGGGTTAGCAATACCCCCAGGCCCCGAAGAAGCGGGAACTCTGTAAAACGTGTTCTACACGTAGGACAAGAACACCGAACGGTTAATGTTATCTAGAAAACCTACCAGGGTTGTGATGAACGCGGCAGAAAGCTGACGATAGGTTGGTAGAAAACCGACAACATACCTACGTCCGATCACGGACATGATTCTTCTTATGGAAGAAAACTGTACATAATGTATATAATTAAGTTGTACTAATAGATATTGCTGTGTGATGGATTCAACAGTACATTAATTTCATATTTTGATTTATGATAAATGTAAATATACTTATTGAAAGTTATGGTAATATCCCCAGGATATTAGGCGGGGAGTGTAGTGGAACCGGTATTCTAGTTATTATGTTTTCTGTTTGGTCAATCGGGAGGGTTGGATGTCATGTCTCGGCCTGTTTCTCCCTTTTGGGTGGCAGTCAGGAAAAATTGCCCAGGTTGTTTCTTCATTTCTTTGTTGTATAAATGAATTGATTTGCTTGTTTTTGCTCACTGAACGTTGAGGTGCGACTTATTAGTCAATCCCTAGAGATATTTTAAGCATTGTACGTCAAAGATATTTTACCTCTGGTTTGTTGTACAAGCACATTTAACTACAAATATTTTTTCCTTTTATTCGGCGGGAAAGTAAAAACAGTGAACAATTGAGATAGTCAGTCGATAATACATAGCTTTTCTAACTTGAAATTGTAGTTAGGTGTAAACCTAGGCACCCCACCGTGAATTTACCGTGTAAATTCTTTGTAGATTTCGCCACCTTGTAAATTCCTTACATACACATTACGTACATTGAATTAAGGTGGTATCTCTCCGGGAATCATACGGATTTGGCGTGGTATTAACAGCCAGCAGTCAGACACACACTGGCATGGTTTGGTACCAGCCAATTTCAAATTCCACTAGAGATACTAATGGTTAAGCTAGCTGGATCCGGTCCAGCATACCCAATAAAGCACATACTGTTCCACTTTTTATTTTAGTTATAATGCCCGCCAAGTCGAATCGACCGTATACTTTTAAATATTTTCGACACATATATAAAAGCATTAGGAACCATTTAGCTAAAACACATTAATGTACTTATTTCCATAAAGCCTTCAAAATTTTTATTGCGCACAATTTTTCATAGCGTTGGGTGAATACAAAAAAATATAGTATAATCATCAAAGTAGAATCCAGGATTTGAAGTTGGGGGGGGGGGGGGGGGGGGNGGGGGTACTTAAAAAACTCACCGGTCGGTCACGTTTTCCCCTAAAACTTAATATTTTTAATTTTTAAGGGGCACACTCCCTTTTGCCATGACTTCATGAATCCGTGCCTGATCATTAAACTTTTACTCCCCACGACAAGAAATCCATGTATGTAAATATTGTCATGGGATATGAATTTGTTGATTAAATGTAATACATTTAGACGAATAATGTTACAACAAAGAAAGCGTTGCTTGATTTTACCATGTATTTTCAAAAACTGTCTCATCTGCATTTACTCCGTATCCTTTCATTTCTTATTTTTGCCGTTGTTGTGCTTTATTTTTCTTTGTGTAAAATATAAGTGAACTGTACACGAGAAATAACTTAACAATATTTGCTTCAATATTCAACTGTGAGATACTTGTTACCAACAATACATCCTCAATGTAGCCAAAAAACACACACATACGAAATTCCAGCTTGTTTCTGAATCCTAATTTGCTGTTATGCTTATTATGTATGATATATGCTTGTATATGTGTCATGAATTTAAATAAAAATATGTTTAAACTAAATTTGAATGAACAAAACAAAACTTAATTCATATATTTGTCAAGTGTTATATTCGATGTTTATTTATTACAAGACACAGATGTTAATCTTCCCCGCTCTCACTCAAATTGGAAATTACTCCGAGACTACGTAGAAGCTATGGGTTTTTTTGTTTATCTATTTATTTTTTTGTTTTTGTTTTGTCTTGTTTTTGTTTTTGTGTTTTGTTTTTTGATTGTTTTTTGTTTTGTTTTGTTTTTTGTTTGTTTGTTTGTTTGTTTTTTTTTTTTGCTTTGCTTTTTTGTTAATTTTTTTTTTGTTTTTTTTTTTTTTTGGTTTAATTTTTTTTGTTTGATTTTTGTTTGTTTGCTTTTTTTTTGTTAGTTTTTTGTAATAAATTTCTGTTTATAGTTTATGTTTGTTGACGATCCCGCATCTATGGATCAACGGCTAAAAAAGACACGGATGTTCTCTTTGCTCGACATCTAGCAATGAATTCCGCTCAGATCGGTGCTAGGGTCCGCCTTGAATTTTCTATCAGGTATGACTTTACTCATTGTTGAAGACTTCCATGTGACTTCAAGATTAAGAATAGCAATAAAAGTGTTGTTGCATTGCTAAGTTTTGTCATGTATTTGTAGAGACTTTGTCTCATTTGCATTTACTTCATATCCCTTCATTGTTAATTATAGTATGGCAAATGATTTTTTTCTAGCTAGGTCAATTGCCGATGTTGTCTTTGGTTTGTGGCTTAAATCGCTCTCTTGGAGGTCACCCCCTCCGAAACGTTTTCGCGTTTCTCCTTTCATTTTCGACGCGAAAATGAAAATACGAAAAAGGGGAAATTAGTTTCACTTCTCGATTTCGCGTTTTCGCATTGCGACTTTTTCTGTTTTCACGTTTTCACATCTTCGCATTTTCGTACATTCTCATTTTCATCTCGGAGCTTAACATCTAACGCTTGGAATCGTCCAAAGCTTAAAAATGTAGTGGAAATTTTTGCGGGATTAGTCTGTATAAACGCTGGCAACCCTTTCAATAAATAACATGTAAATAACAAAATTGTTTGATTATTTTTTTTCAATTTTATTTTGAGATTTTCCCTGTTTTGTCGCTGTCGTACTCGGGTGTAGACAGTCAGTATCGATTTTCGTGAAATGTCTTATATCATATCGACAAACAAACAAAAGAGATCAAATGTATTTAATTGGTGTCAGTAAAATTAATTATGTAATGCTTAGTTAATTAACAGACAAAATTAGCATAATTGCAAAAACAGCTGTTATTGGTTGTGTGTCGTCCAAGCGATTTTGAACTTTGTTTATTAAACCTCACTGACCATGACAAGCTTCACATATATGTTCACAGTTGCCTCATATTTAAAAATTTGATGCAGAATATCTAAATCTGTCGAGATGTTTTACCGTGGACATGTTTTGTTTGTTTTGTGTTAACGAAATTCCAGGAAGTTCGTTTCAATGACAATAATTGAGTTTAATTTTGCGAATATAATTATAACGCAGATTTTCGGAAAGGGATGTAATTTGTTCTGATTGACGTTAAGAATTAAGAAATATTAAAACTTTTATGCGTTTTCCTAATATTGTGAAAAAAACGGTACGGTGATTTTTTTAATAAAATTTTGATACAAGTCATATGTGTGGAGGACCTGTAATTTCCCAGTTTTTAGAAAAAATTTAATGTTAGAATTTTCATGAAGAAGACATTGAATCAAGCTGTATTTCAGCAATGTTTTGACAACGTATTTACCTTTGTGATTTCTAAACAGAATTTAAGACTCCTAACAGAGGGGTGTTTCTGTGAACTGTAAATCAAAATTCTTACGGTGAAAGTTTACAACACTTTTTCTAAAAAAGTAGTAGTACATAATTGAAAGAAAATTGACTGTGTAGAGAATTTTTGGGTTACCCGGGTCTACTACATATATTTGTATAAGCGTATTTCTCCAAAATACTGTAAAGTTCCAAGCGATGAGCAGTTGAACTAACTTTGACCACTTTGGTGTGTCTGGAATATTTGAACAAATAAGGGATGTGGAATAAATGTACATTGAACACAATCCCTATAAATACATGTTAATTAAGATGAAGACTTCTTAGAAATTATATTCAATATCTTCCAGTACCTTTCTCCGAATTTTATCTTTATTTAATATGTCGAAAACAGTACACAGGATATTCATTTACTGCTAGGATGAATCTTTGTATGTATTCCACTTGAAATGTAGTAAATGGGGATTATATCAAAATTACCGAAGTTGATTGTCAAGATCCGAAGTCCATGCGACAAAAAGACCAAAAATTCAACCGCTATGGTCCTGACTTGGTACAGGCATTCCAATAGCAATTGTGGGTTAAACTGGTTTTATGCCGCTTCAACCCCCCTCCTTTCAATTGCATTTGTGTCTTTCGTACATGGCAACTTCGAGAGTAAGACGACCGAGCAAAGATGAGCTCACCTGCATCATCTTAAATCAGTAAATGTCCAATCACAACTGGTATCAATCAACAGTACCCATGACAAAACATCACAAATGGTGTGACGTCTTTACGGAAAGATTGTAAAAAGGGATGGGGACTTTGCTTCTGCATCTTCTGAATTGAAGATTTCGATACACTGAAAATTATATTTTACGGAAGAAATGTATACTCACATTGATCAAATTCACAGATCGGGATATCTCTCACTCATATTTTTGTCTTTTTCTCTCGTTTCGCTGCGCTCCACTCGATATACCGATTTTTGATCTGCTCTCATGTAAGAAGCTTTTAATCCTCTCATGCTCTTAATGTAGGTCTGATGATTCTTGAAGTAATCATAATCACGAAAATACTCCCCTTTTCATAATAGTATTGTTTCAGTTGTAACTTGTTATTTTGTTTCATTCGTTTTGCACTACTACGGCTATACACTTGCTTCCCTCCTCATTTGAAGGAAGAAATTTGCATAATAGTACTTGGTGAAATGTTTACCGTAATTTGATTTTGAAGCATACTATTTTGTGTCAAAATGCAACACTTTTTGAATATGTTGAATTTTATATTTCTCCTTTAAACTTTTGTTCCCTTTAGATCAGATCTTATATACTTTAAAAACTTCAGACACACAGTGTCAGTGAAGTTTTCATTAATGATTTTGGAATAATCCTTTTAGTATAATTATCGTTCGAAAACCCCGACGAAGATATAATTCTGGCTTGCTGAATTAACTTCTGTTATTGTTTACCTATGTATCTTTGTCTAACTCGCATTAAAAATTGCCAATGCAGCCCTAATCTTATTCTTCACATTTACGATTCGTCTCCAAATTGAATTTACCTAAGATTATACAGTGTTCTGGGTCGACTGTGGTAGTACTAGGTATAATAGTGTTTACATTCCGAATATCAATATATACTGAGCAAAAAAGGTTAAGCAACATATTTAACAGTCTAAAATCTTATCAACAATGCTTAAATGCTTATAAATTCTGATATCAGATAAAATTACCAATATTTGCTTTAATTCAATCCCAAAACATTCTTCATTTTGTCAGATAAGGCGAACAAGATATCAAAAACAAAGTAAGGTCCGAAAATTAGAATGGACTTCGGACTTAAGGCGACTTCCATCCTTTACAAAGACGCACAAGAACAACTCCATGGTCACTGTAACATAACCAGTTGTGGTGATCAAAAACGCTTTGCCGCCGTGCGCGGTCCCGGCTGAAGAATAGGCCCGCAGCATCCTCTGAGCTTGGAGTATGAGCCATCCTAACAGAGGACCCCGAGGGAACCCCGGGATATAGAAATAGGACCCAGTATCTCCGGCTTGCGGGGTGTGACCCCTCCTAAACGGAGGCTGACCTCGAGGGTCCCGGGATATAGAAATAGGACCCATTCCGTGGTTGTGCGGGATTAATAAATACACAACCCATCTTTCGGATGGGATGTAAACTCAGGTCCACGTGTTGGAAGAAATGCCACGCTTCCTGCACGTTAAAGAACCCTTGTAGCAAGCTCTCTTTGGGGTGGTCCGTAGGTGATCGGCTACAAGGCTAAATTCCCCGCCCTTGACGATTTCACCCTACTTTTCCAGTGGCAGTCAGAATTTCCCGTCCCATGGCCATTTCCATACCCCAAAGTGATTATTTATCAACAAACTTGTTCTCGTCTTGATATAGCTGAAATATTGCTGAGTAGACGTTAAACAATATTCAATCAATCAATCAATCAAAAACGCTTTGTTTGCATCAGTTGCATTAAAAATTCGGACATTTGTTATGCATATCTTGCTTTTCTAACGTTGTGCTTTTTGGGCCAAGTTTGCACAAGATTGATGGAATTTTGAAAAAAATATGGACCGATGTAGAGGTAATGATTAGTCGAAGTTATATCAAGCAGCTAAAATTTGTAAAGAAGATGGATCAACAAAACAGTCAGAAAGGGATTTGAGCATGATATGTAAATCATCCAAAACCACCAAAACACGGTATAAATATGTTTAGGCATAATAAACAAGAGGCTCTCAAAGAGCCTGTATCGCTCACCTGGGTCATATGCAGTATTATAATTCCAAATTGATGGTTCATCTTTGGTGGTGTATTTGCATAAAAATCCGAAACTTTTTATACAATAATTAAAATTGTTCAAGCAGTTTCAGAGAAGATTTTTGAATGCAGTTTCCAAACTTAAGGGGCCTATGTTAATCTATGTTCCCTGCTGGCAGCTATTTAACATAAAACTTTGAAGAGGGTCACCCAGGAACTATTACATCAAAATTCTTCTGAAATTGTTCAAGCAGTTTCTGTGGAGAAGATCTTTTATGCATTTCCAATTGGGTCCAATGTTAAACATAACATGAAGTTTTGCTACTGTTGGCCATGTTGGAAGACGGATCAGCACCAAAGTAACAAACTTGGTAAAAATCTCACAAGTTACATTTAAGCAATGTTGAAATTGAATCCATTCAGTGATTTTCTATTATGTCTTTGTATGCATTTCCCCCTTAGGGTCCAATTCATCGCTGGCGGCCATGTTGGATAATGGATCAGCACTGACGTAACAACACTTGGTCATCTTCGCATAAGCATCATTTCTGCAAAGTTTGGTTTAAATCTATTCAGCAGCTCTCTAGAAGAAGATATTTTGTTAAATCAAGTTCACAAATGTTGACACTTGGTCAGCACCTGACGGGCATCATTCATGTCATGTTTGATTAAAATCCACTCAGCAGTTCTCTAGAAGATCTTTGAGTGCATTTCCCATAGGGTCCAATGCTGTCGGTCATGTATGATGACGAATCGGCACCAAAGTAATAATACTTAGTCAGAACCTCATAAGCATCATTAATGCCAAGTACGGTTCAAAGCAATTCAGTGGTTCTCAAAAAGAAGTTTCCCATTGGGTCCAATGTTAAAATTTGATTCCCCGCTGGCGGCCTTGTTGGGTGACGGATTGGCACCAGAGTAGCAACACTTGGTCAGCACCTCATAGTCATAAGCATCATTCATGCCAAGTTTGGTTCAAATCCATTTATTTGTCCTCAAGAAGGAGTTCTTTGTATGCATTTTCCCATCGGATCCAATGTTAAAATTTAGTTCCATGCTGGTGGCCATGTTGGATGACTGATCGGCAACAAAGTAACACCATTTGGTCACCACCTCATAAGAATCATTCATTCCAAGTTTGGTTAAAATCCATTCAGTGGTTCTCAAGAAGTTCTTTGTATGTATTTTCCCTTAGGGTATAATGTTTTAATTAAGTTCCCGCTGGTTGCCATGTTGGATGATGGATCGGCACAAAAGTAACAACACCTGGTCAGCACCTCATAAGCATCATTCATGCCAAGTTTGGTTCAAATCCACTTGGTGGTTCTCAAGAGGAAGTTCTTTGTATGAATTTTCCCATTAGGTCAAATGCTAAACTAAGTTCTCCGCTGGCGGCCATCTTGGAAGAGGTCGGAAAACTTGACCATGTTCAATAAAATGTAGTCCTTGACATGCTGAACATTTTTGAAATTCAAACTTGACCTCTATCTCAAAGCGTTTTTGAACTAAAACACAAAAAGTATAAAATCACGAAAAATTTGACCAATAAAGGGCCATAACTCATATATAGGTACTTGGATTTTCTTCAAAATTCCCATGTGGGTAGATCTTAACATGCTAAACATTTTTGCAGTTTAAACTTTACCTCTATCTGTTATAGTTTTAAGATAAATAAAAAACATCAAAATTTTGGAAATTTTATGGGAAAAAGAGCAATAACTCTAAAATGGGTCATCAGATTTTCTTTAAAATTTCAGCATGGGTATATTTTGCCCCTTTTGCTTCGGTATTCGTTTGCCGATGTTTACCAAAAAGGTTGCAAAATTACGAAGTGCAAGTTAGTGTAGTACAAAATGTAATCAATATAACCCCTTTTACAGGTAAAACTTTATGAACACATGTAAATAAGGGTAATAACAAATATACCGAACATAATAATCAGGAGCCGAAATCCAAAGGGCAAACGACACAAAACCACCAGAAAAATTGTAAACCGAAATGGTCGTGCCTTGAAACAGGTTTCCCAAAAGAAGTAGTGGTTCAGAATCGATGATGCCCGTTATATTAAAAATCGATTTCTCTATAATACACGTCAACAAAATATCCTGTCCATTTGAATTTTACACACTTTCGAATGTTTTTTTTTTTCTCATTCATGACGAGATGCAATTTATCAAAAGGGACCTTAAATTTATTTCATATTTTAGGTCGATTTGAAAAAGATGTATAGATCAGTTGCAAATGATTAAACCAATACACGAATCAACGAATATTAAAATGAAACTTTTTTCTCTAAACAGCCAAACAAATTAAATCTTCAGATTATGAGTGTTATTCCAATATTTTTGGCTACTGGCATTGACGAAATATTATTATCGATATGTCTTTTTCCATAAGGTCCTAGCATTTCCTGCAGGTAAATCCGAAATTCTTCCTTTTTTCTTCTCGTCTCCTTGTTCCAGTTTGAATCCACTTCGTTGATTAGGTATATTAAGTCCTCGAAAGAGTGTTAAGTGTTTCTCAAGTGTCATGTGAGTGCACAATTTCAGTTATTTTTGTAGAAGGATCTTTCATTACTGAATCTGATATTGAAGTTTTCTACAGTTTCTCCAATGTACTGGATTTTACAAGCCTCGCATGTAAGAATATATATTATGATATAGATTGCAGTGAAATATTTATATCTCAGTGAAATAAAAGTGATAATTTAGTGTGAATAAATATTACTCCAAAATTGAAATTCCGGAACGTTCCTGATATTAGAATGGCTTGTCAAAGAGGTCAAACGGGGTAAAAATGGCACCCCTGTATACGCGGGCAAAGGAAAAAGATTATTCTATCAAGATTATTCTATCGTTCTATCTGGTAGATCCAGAGTTTGTAACCGGACTGACTAACACCGATTGTGATAAAACCGGACTTTTCACCGGCAGTGTGACGAATGCCACGCGTGAGGCAGATCATGCTTACCCTTCCGGAGCACCTGATGATACCTCGGTTTTTATAGGGGTTCACACTGCTAGTGCTTTGGTTGTGTGGCGTTCTTGTTCATTTTTGTTTATTTGTTTTGTCTTTGTCATACTGTCTCAATTCATGTTGATGTGACTTGCCGTGATTTTGGATTGATGATTTTAGAATTCCCCCCTTCTTGAGTCTTGCTTCGGTATTCGTTTGCCGATATATCTATCAACATATGAATACATCGGCAAAAGAATACCGAAGCAAAAATGATGAAAGTGGTAATTCAAAAAGCAAAAATAAAAAAATCACGGCAGTTCATATCCAACATGAATTGAGACAGCATGACAAAGACAAAATAAATAAACAAAAATGAACAAGAACACCAAAAAACTAAAGCACTAGTAATTTGAACACCTACAAAAACAAAGGTATCATCAGATGCTCTGAAAGGGAAAGCATGATATGCTCCACGCATGGCACCCGACATATGGAGAACTTATGATCATTTTAAATGCATTATTCATTGTATTTAAATTACAAAAAAATCACGTGACTTATCAGCATTCTCAGCAACGCCGACTTCGTCAAACAGCTTTTATTGCTAAAAACAGGGATATTTGGTTTTACCCGTTACTGTATTCCTTTTTAAAATCACTTTGACACTTCCTTAAGACGTTTTCAATGTCTAAACACAACGTAAATTGAGAATTTTTAGAGAAAACGCTGATTTTATAAACTGAGACATCTTTAGCTTCCGTGAGAAATTCGAGTTTACCAAGTACATAATTAAGGTTTGTAGCAGCATGTTCTTTGGCACTCAAAGTTTTGTTGTCTTACCATGTATCTTGTTTTTGCAATGACTTTGCACTTAAACTTTGGCAATGAAGCTAGGTAAGTTGACGTTTTCAGCCATTTTGTCAAAATATTTATGATGGGATGTTAAAGGACTCGAGCTTCGGATTTTCCTTTGGCTTGGGAAATTTGAAATTATCTTCTAAGTCAATCTGACACGATTCGTTTGACTGTATTTCAAATTTCCTATCAGAGTTTAATCTTGTATTTGATCTGAAACTCAGTTTTTAGCAAGAATAGCTATTTTTCACAAGTTTGCCTATCAAATACAATGGGATTCCTGCACCAGTATTTGACTCTGCGATAAAATATGCAAATAAGCAAAAATGCACAAGATTTCTCCATATGGAAAGGTGTTTATGACTGGATAATAGCTGGACTCGTCAAAAATCAACATTTTACCCCAGGCAGGGCATTTCAAAGCAATTTATTTTAGGTCAAAAAATGAATTGATTACGTTTATATTTCCAGCTTTTAATTTCAATGACAAAAATGATTTTTGGAAAATAGTTAAGTTGTGTCCCTTTATCTCCTTTATTCAACTTCTACACCACTTCTGTATTCTCAGACAGGCCTAAGTCAATGCGGGTTATAATTTCTTTCATATAAAAGCATTTATTAGCCGTGTAGTAAGGTGGTTGATTAAAGTAGAAAATTTAACTAAATTATAAAAGAATTGCCAAGAAAACGTTGGAAGTAATCATTAATTCATCATACAAATTACACCCCCTTTTCCTGTGTTTCACTTTCATGACTAAAAGTATGTTACCTATGACAAATTACAAATATCTTTAGATATTTCTTTTTTGAATATTCGAGTTGAAAGGGTCTTCCCTAACAAAAAAAAAAAAAAAAAAATAAATAAATAAGAAATTAAAAGAAAAAAAAAAGAAGAGGCAAGACAATGCAGTAACTGTAAAATAAAGATTTTTCCAGAAGAATGAATAACTACATGTATGAAAAAACGGACTCATTGTTTTAAAAAACATAGAAATGCAGCAAATCAATAAAAAAAAAACTAAAATGTATTTGCATTAAAGTTTGACAAAATATTTTGGTTTCAACTTCCCTATGATGGTGGGGATACTACGAATCAATCACTTTACCATAATATCATGACTTAGTCTTCCAGCCCATACTCCTACTGCAAGTTAGGATTTTTCATAATGGGACAGAGAATAGGAACATATTTTTCATCGTTTTCAGCATCATACTCATGATAGTCAATATTTTCTTCAGTTCATTACTTTGCAACGATCAATGTTGTTATGGTATTATGGTAACAACAAACAGACAGTCAGCTTGTACTTGTAATTTTTTTATTTGCAAGATACATTGTAAATACCTGTTGCCAAAATCTGTTTGACTACGATGTGGCTAAAATTTTGTCCCACCGTTATAATTTGATCAGTCTCAGTCTACTGTTTGGTTTGTTGCCTCTTTAGATATTTTTCATCCGTAGATATCGAGGGATGATTAAATCAGTTGTACAACTTTAAGCATTTGAAAGTTTTTGTTTCTGTCTACCAGATTGTGAGTTCAGGAGTAAGTTAGAACCGCACCGTCTATCCAAAACCGAACACTCCAAGGACAATGGCAACATCAGAAACAAGAAAAAAAAAAAAAAAACAGACACAACATGGGTACGGCACAGAAAAGAAAAATGAAGACACACACACACAAAGATGAACAACGGATCCAATAAAAAACCATGGGGTGAGATCAGGTGCACCGGTAGAGTTAGCATCTCCTGCTTCTTATAAGACACCCGCTGTGTTGAACATGTCAAATTCGGAGATTAGCCTAAGGACGATAGGCAAATGGCGTTGCTTTAAATCAGACGTTGAATAATTATGAGGTCATGATTTCGATAACTTTGGAAAACGTCAGCATATTCCATTTGAGCAAAGCCGTGAACTAGACTGTTCAAGATCTTCCAGTTTTATCTGTTATATCAGCTCTTGTAAATAATAAGCAACAAATCACACAAATCAAAATGTAGAGATAAGCAAAAATTAGAACACCACACGACGGAAGACTAAAGACACTACACACCCACAAAATACACGAAAACCACAAATAAAACATACAAAACTAAAGCAATTATAGTGTAAACGTTAAGAAAACAAAGTGACAACAAATGCCCGGAAGAGTAAGCTTGTCCTATTCTATACTGCAGCACCCATCACACTGCAAGTGGGTCAATCCATGGGTATTGTTAAATCTGAGAAAAACATGAATCTAGCTGAAAAGTTTGTTTGATATTCGTTCGCCGATGTATTTATATTCATTTTTATATATGATGTCGTGATGACAGCAATAGAAACTATAATACTTTAAAAAATGTAAAAAAAAATAATAGTTATTTACTTTTGCTATGAAGAATATAAGTATGATTGCTATGAATTACAAAAAAGTGAGTTGAGGTTGATTTCAATGATTATTTTTTTGTAATAATAATTTCAAAAATAATACTTGTCATGGTAATTTGCCGAGTTTTTTTAGAAATATTTATTTAACGTTAAAGTATACAAAATGTATATAGTATTTTCCTTCCGTTGCTGACCCGAAAGCCGATTTTAATTGGAAACTGCAAATATCTATTTATTTGTAAATTTCTTTGAAAATTTAGGAGTATCTCATTTTTGCAAAGCTATATCCTTAGTTAGTTTTGGTTTTCTTTTTAGATCTAATGTGTTATTTGCAAAGGTAGAATATAGGATTCCGAATGCACCTAGGCTATATAAAAATATAGCTTTCGGTAACCGGGTCATTCCTCCTCGTAGGAAATCTAGAGTTGTAACATAGTACACGATGTTCATCGTTCCTCCTCGTAGGAAATCTAGAGTTGTAACATAGTACACGATGTTCATCGTGTACTATGTTACAACTCTAGATTTCCTACATCGTTTACTATGTTACAACTCTAGATTTCCTACATCGTGTACTATGTTACAACTCTAGATTTCCTACGAGGAGGAATGACCCGGTTACCGAAAGCTATATTTTTATATAGCCTAGGTGGCCGGGTGGTCTAGGGCGCTGGACATAGTGCAGGCGGTGTTGCCATAGATGACAACAAGCAGGGGTTCAAATCCAGCCGAAGACCTTGCTGGATTTTCCGATGTTAACAGGTTTAAAAAGATGATTTAGATCACTGTTGGCATTCGGAATCATATATTCTACCTTTGCAGCTCACCTGACTAACACATTATCATTCATATTATATAGAGCTGTGTGCAACACTATTATCTAATTTGTTATTTCTTCTGTTGCAGTTTTTAAACATCTTTGACTTCATGGTCTTCTGAATATGTTTGATTAAATCTGCATTGAAGTGATATAAGTTGTCAAAATGGCCAAAATGCAGAAACTAAGTTCACAGTACGTTTTGTATTTAGTTTTTTTAAGGACTGGGTCGATACCACAGCTGGTGGACTGATAATCCCTGGGGGTATCACCAGCCCAGTAATCAGCACTTCGGTGCTGGGGTGAAAGCCGAATATATTTCGGAACTAACAATGTCTAAATCTTGCAATTTCCCAATACACTAGTACATACATGTTTGTACATATACTGGGCAAAGCAAGAAAGAGATTCACTTTTAGTCGAGTATCGAGTTTAAGAAGTCGAGTATCGAGTTACAAAAGTGGAGTATTGAGTTGAAAAGGTCGAGTATCGAGTTGAAAAAGTCGAGTATCGAGTAAAAATTGTCGAGTCTCGAATTGAAAAAGCGAGTATCGAGTTAAAATTGTCGAGTTTCAAGTTAGGAAAGTCGAGTACCGAGTTGAAAAAGTCAAGTGTCGAGTCAGAGTTGTCGAGTATCGAGTCGGAAAAGTCGTGTATCGAGTTGAAAAAGTCGAGTATCGAGTCAGAATAGTCGAGTATCGAGTTGAAAAAGTCGAGTATCAAGTTACAAAAGTCGAGTATCAAGTTAAACTTGTCGAGTATCGAGTTAAAAAGGTCGAGTATCAAGTTGCAAAAGTCGTGTATCGAGTTAAAAAAGTCGAGTATCGAGTTGAAAAAGTCGAGTATCGAGTTGAAAAAGTCGAGTATCGAGTTGAAAAAGTCGAGTATCGAGTTATGAAAGTCGAGTATCGAGTTGAAAAAGTAGAGTATCGAGTCGGAATATTCGATATTGAGATTTTTATCATCACAATTTATTATATAATAAATAACAAATCTTGACGTTGTATTTGTAGACATGTTTAAATTGTCATAAAATGGAAACTAATGGTGAATAGAATTATTTATTAGACTTATAAATTACAGTTAGAAACTGTTGGTGAAGCTTCTTTTAGAGTTATAAAAAATATATAAATTGGACAAGAAATGATTTTTTAAATGTTTTGAACAGTGACTGTTTTTGCTTGAAATGCACAGGAAATTTTGCTTTGTGAACTCACTCATGTCATACTGTATAAATGTATTTTAATACAATTTTTTTTCCGCGGTGAAATACGGATTGACTGCATTTTAAACGGAATAAAGCTGAATATCATTAAATAATATATCAAATAATATATACGATTTCCGTAAATATAAGCCTTTCTAACTCATTTGTCGAGAGAAAGAAATTTCACAGGTATTTGAATATCAAACACGGCTTTCAAAATTACCGTAACTGTCAAGAAGTATTTGCTCTTCATTAAAAAAAATTTTTTTTGTTCTGTATTATGAGTTTTTTTTATATATACAATATTGAAAATACTAAAATCTTTTCGGACCCTTTTTCTCTGGGAAATTGCTTTGGAATAAGTGGACGTCTCCTGTAATAATTGACAAAAGTATGGGGGCGAAAGGGGGTCTCATCCCGATTTTCCCGTCATTAACATAAGAAAATCCCGAAATTCCGAACATTTTTTTGCGAAAATCCCGATCACGGAAGATTTTATTTAAGAAACCAATTTTGTCAATCCCGTTATACATGTATTTTACCATACAATTCCCATTTTCTGGGTCTAAAACACCCCTTTTCCGTGTCCTAATGTCACGCCATCAGCTACCTGTGGACACAAGATGTTGTATATAAGTGATATACTTTAAAAGTTATTTACGTTTAAGGAAAGTTTACGCCGCCGCCGTTGCCGCCGCCGCAGAGTAATACCTATGTCTCGCTTTCAGCGACTATTGTCGCTGGCGAGACAAAAACTGCAAAACGTAATTGGAAGACGACGGATCCATAAATAAATAAAAGGTCTTATTGCCTTTTTGAAAAAGGGATAGCATCTCGCATAACGAGATAGTAAGTCGCCACGGCGAGATAACATTTTTTGCATGTTCCTTATACGAAAAAGTCCGAATGTTACAATGTGTGAGAAAAATAAATTTTTTAACCTTGAATCTTGTAAGGGTAGTGGTGAAGAAATCGTATTTTTGTCGTTTTAGATGCAAGAAAAATAATCAAATGACAATGCATGATGTAGAAATCCAAGACACCCAATGATAAGATTATTGATATTTCTCTGCTTTTTATACCGCGCCACACGTAGTGGCGTGGTATTATGTGATACACTCAGTCGTGTATCCGTCGTCCATCCGTCTGTCCTTCCGTCTGTCCGTCCCCCGAAGGTTTCCGACTGATAACTTTTGAATGGAATAAGATACAGTCTTTAAACTTGGTATGTAGCTTGTTCATCACAAAACTCAGGTCGGGTTCAAATATTGGTTCAAAGGTCTAAGGGTTCTGGAGTTATGCCCCTTGATACTTCGAAATTTTGTGAAACGTGATGGGGTATCATGTAATTCACCATTACCATTTTTTATTCTATTATTTTGACATATTTGGAGCTCTGCGAAATAGGGGGATAGGACACATAATTTTAAACTCGTTAGCCGAAGTCGGAGAGTTCTTAAAATCATCCGAGAGATGTCACTTGAGCCTCAGGGCTATTAACGTATCTTAAGAGCTGCATGTTTCCAATCAAATATAGTTCGTAAATTTCTTTCAAAATCCGCTTTTGTTTGTCGAATAGTTACGGTGTTGCTGTATAAAATCGATAAAGATATACACATACATTATAAATATTCACAGTATTTACGTACCTGTCTCTATCAAGAACTAGTTCAATGCTCCTGTCGCGTAGTTATTTGTCAAAGGAGAAAATAACATTTGTTACCTGTGTCACGTGTGTTGCCTATTTATAGCAATTGTTATAGGTAATTAAATGTTGTGAATATTCTATAATAAATTGTATTGATTGTTTTTATTTTGTAAGGCCTTAAAATGATGTAATTTGTTTGGCCTAGTTATGTAACTTGTTTACAATAAACAATCGTCAAGGTTATTACACCTTAGAACATATGGAAATTTCTAGAATTTAATTTTCGTTTTTAACACATAGAATTTTCTAGAGGTTTTCCTTACATAATCATTTTAGTCATGTGATAATTAGTTGATTAGAATGTTCTAGTTTTATCTTGAGATGATTTTTCTGGAAAGAATAAATGTATTTATATGAGGTAGCTTAAAAGGGTTAAGTCAGTCAGTTTAATAAGTTTATACAGGATTAATTAGTTGATATAGGATTATCAAACACATCTTTTGTATTGGAAATCGACATCAAATATTGTGAATATATTATCAACTATTTAGTGAGGATTATTTGACATTTATTGGTGGAATTAAGTGAACTATTCATTTGGATATTTACTTGGACTTCATTATTGTCAGATAAGTCATTTATTGTATATTTGATTTGTAAAATAATTGTTTTTTGTCTGATTAAAAAGTTAATTTGAGCCAATTTTGTTTTTCATTATTGCTGACAAATTATTGGTCATTTCTACCACATAACAGAAATTGGGGGCTATCGTCCGGGATCTTCGAAATTGTTTAAGAAAGAAATTATTATATTTTTGTCAAATAGAAAAAAAAAATTTAAAAGTCAGCAATAATTTTTTTTACAAGATGTCATTTGATCCAGAACAATTCATGTCTACGTGTCAGGTGGAGAATTTTGAGAAGCTTAAAAAGGATGATTTGAATATTTTAGGAAAACATTTGAAATTAAACGTCAAATCTGGAATGAGAAAATTTGAAATTCGAAATGTGATTGCAAATTATTTGGTTGAAGAAGATTATTTTGATAAATCTGTTTTGGAGACTTTTGGCATTCAAACAACTGATTTGGAAATTAAAAAATTAGAATCTCAAAAAGAATTAGAAATTAGAAAATAAGAATTAGAAAGAGAGCAAAGAAAATTAGAATTGGAAAGATAAAGAGAAGAAAAGGAAAGAGAAGAAAGAAAATTAAAATTACAAATTGAACAACAGGAAAAAGAAAAAGAAAGAGCTTAATTTTCAATTAGAAATAAAAAAACTTGAATTAGCTGAAAAGAATCAACACATTTCTCAGAATTCTCAGACATTTGATGTTGCTAAAAACATCAGGTTGGTCCCTCCTTTTCAAGAAAAGGATGTTGACAAATATTTTCTGCATTTTTAGAAAATAGCTCAGAATTTGAAGTGGCCAAAACATAATTGGTCAATGTTATTACAGAGTGTATTAATTGGTAAAGCCAGGGACATTTACACTCAGTTATCAGTAGAACAGGCTTCAGATTATGACACTGTAAAAGAGTTAATTCTTAAAGCCTATGAACTGGTCCCTGAAGCTTACCGCCAAAATTTAGGAATGCAGAAAAACAGAGTGACCAAACCTATGTAGAGTTTGCTAGAACAAAAGAGCAACTATTTGATCGTTGGTGTTCATCAAAGAAAATAAATAACAATCATGAGAAATTACGTCAGCTAGTTTTAATTGAAGAATTTAAAAGATGCATTAGTACTGACATTAAAACTTTAATCGATGACTTTGGAAATTGCTGCACGTTTAGTGATGATTTTTCACTTACACATAAAACACATTTTTTTAATAAACCACAGAAATTTTTCAGAAATTATAATTCAACAAATTTTTCACCCAAACCAACAAATGAAGTAAATAGCAGGCAACGTCCAGTAAATAGCTCGTCCAAGTCCTATCCTCCCTCCCAGTCACAGAGCTCATTCAAGTCGATTTCCTGTAATTATTGTAAGAAGGAAGGCCATTTGATATCTGACTGTTATAGGTTAAAGCAAAGAAAGGAAAGTGAAGTTAAACCCAGTGGTTTTGTTGAGTCGTCACAATGTTTGCCTCATTTTGATACAGATGTGCATAGTTCTTTTTCTGAGGTGAAGTCTGTTTCTGATCCTGTTAGTAAGGTTGAGGTCAAATCCCCATCTAGTTCGAATTCCATTATGGAGAATTTTGAACCATTTATTAGTGGTGGTTTTGTGTCGCTTTCGAGTGATTTTTGTAATTCTACCTCTATTCGAATTCTAAGAGATACTGCAGCCTCTAAGTCTCTTTTGTTGGCGGAAACCCTGCCGTTTGATGATATTTCTAGTACTGGTAGAAATGTTCTTATTAAAGGGGTAGATTCTAGTGGTTATACTGCTATTACTCTCCATGATGTTTATTTTTCTTCAGATATTGTTTCTGGGCCTGTGACCTTAGGTATCAAGTCATCACTGCCCTTTGAAGGTGTTCAACTTCTTCTTGGTAATGATTTAGCTGGGGATAAAGTTCAAAGAAATCCTATTGTGACAGACAAGCCTTCTTTTGATCAAGTTCCTGATTCTGCTGAACAGGAGTTTTCTGAGTTGTAAGCTGCCTGTGCAGTTACTCGTGCTATGAAAAAGAAAAGTGTGGAAGTTCAGAAAGTGGATGAAAATAGCACTGATGGTTTCGATTTGTCGGATACATTTATGAGTCAGCTTAGTGATGTTGGTGACCAAATAAGCAAGCCCTTAGAGTTTTCTGATAGTTCAGTGGTTCAAGGTGATGGTTTTTCTATGTCTACATTTAGCAGTGAGCAACATAAAGACCCTAAAATTTCATGTCTTTTTAATAGGGATGTTGATGAAAGTGAGTATTTGCAAGAATCTGTTACTTATTTCACCAAAAATGGTATTCTTATGCGTAAATGGAGATCTTCTGGTGTATCTGCTGATGCAGAATGGGCAGTAAAGTATCAGATTGTAGTACCAAAGGTGTATAGAGCTGAGATATTAAGCATGGCTCATGATACTCCCTTGTCAGGACACTTAGGTATTAATAAGACTTACAACAAAATTTTTAGTTATTTTTATTGGCCTAATCTTAGAAAAGATGTCTCTAATTACTGCAAGTCTTGTCATACATGTCAGTTAGTAGGGAAACCAAACCAAGTTATTCCAAAAGCACCTCTTCAGCCAATACCTGCCTTTGAGGTGCCTTTTAGTAGAATATTAATAGATTGTGTAGGTCCTTTACCAAAAACTAAATCTGGTAATCAGTACTTGTTAACTATTATGTGTGCATCCACAAGGTTTCCTGAAGCCATTCCTTTAAGAAATACAAAGACTAAGACCACAGTTAGAGCTTTAACTAAATTTTTTACTTTCTTCGGCCTACCTAAATCTATTCAATCAGATCAAGGTTCAAACTTTATATCAGGCATTTTTCAGCAAGTTATGTATGAATTAGGCATTAAACAGTACAGATCATCTGCATATCACCCTGAAAGTCAAGGCGCCTTAGAGCGATTTCACCAAACTTTAAAAAATATGATGCGGACATATTGTTTTGACACAGAGAAAGATTGGGATGAAGGAATTTCTTTTCTTTTATTTGCTGTAAGAGAAGCAGTCCAGGAATTATTAGGTTTTAGTGCCTTTGAATTAGTTTTTGGACACACAGTTAGGGGCCCACTCAAACTTTTAAGTGAGAAAATTTTATCTGATGAAAAAGACCACTTAAATCTCTTAGATTATGTTCCAGATTTTCGCACTAAACTTGTTAAAGCTTGTGAACTTGCCAATAAAAACCTTAAATCAAGTCAAGAATCTATGAAAGCTAAGTATGACCAAAATTCTGTAAAACGTAATTTTGACCCTGGTAATAAAGTACTTGTTTTACTTCCTGTTCCTGGAAAGCCACTTGAAGCCAGATATTTTGGTCCATATATTGTTGAAAAGAAAATCAGTGATTTAAATTATATTATTAAAACACCTGACAGATGTAGACATAATAGGTTGTGTCATATAAACATGATAAAACCTTCTATAGATAGAAATAGCACAAATATTGTACATTCTGTAAATATAGTTAGTGTTGACGCTGACAATGCTGAAAATGACTTTTGTGAAAAGATTGATTCGCCATCTATCACACCGAAGCTGGAAAATTCACAGATTCTACAAGATTTAGATTCGAAATTTCAACATTTACCAACGATTCAAAAGGACCAGTTGAAACAGTTACTCCGTGAATTTGAACATTTGTTTCCGGACATTCCGACACGAACTGATAAAATATTTCATGATGTCGATGTTGGTGATTCAGTACCGATAAAACAGCATCCATACCGACTGAATCCGATCAAACAAAAGTACCTGCATGATGAAATTCATATTTGTTAAAACATGACTTTATTGAACTTAGCAAAAGCAATTGGAACTCGCCTTGTATCCTAGTGCCAAAACCTGATGGAACTTTTCGCATGTGTACAGACTATAGAAAATTAAACAGTGTGACAAAAACTGACTCATTTCCAATTCCACGCATTGATGACTGTATTGATAAAATTGGAAATGCTAAATTCATTACAAAAATTGACTTGTTTAAAGGATTTTATCAAGTTCCTCTTACAGAGCGTGCAAAACAACTTTCCGCTTTTGTTACACCGGATGGACTATTCCAATACAAAGTGATGGCTTTTGGCATGAAAAATTCACCGGCAAATTTTCAGCGTCTCATCAACAGTGTTATTTCTGGAATTGACGGTTGTGAAGCATATATTGATGACATTCTTATATATAGTGACACTTGGGAAGAACATCTTCAGATACT
>MJUU01056411.1:0-10263 GCA_002080025.1 Modiolus philippinarum
GCCAAAATGATGAAAAAATCAAACAAAAATGGGATGTAACTTACATTCTTTACATAATAGGGATATCGACAGAATATTCTCCATAAATCCGTTGAATTTGCATTTGGATCCAATGACCTTAAGATTTTATAGGTATACTGGTCTCTCATACTACCGATGTCTACGAAATACATGACATTTTTTTTACCAATTTAACCTTTTGGAAAGTCTTGAGTTTGATTTTTCTTCCCTACTGCCGAACTGTTTTTTGATTAGACTAGCCCACTTGAGCTAGGCGGCAGATTTGCAGTGAACACTCATTGACTCATCTTACAAATCAAGTCTTATCTATTTTATTTTTCTTTTCAGGAGAGTGGTCATGGAGTTAGCACTCATTTTTGGGGTATAAATCGTTTTCTTATTTTGCTATACGGAAACGGGTAGAAAAAGGGAAGGCTTGGTTGCCCTTAAACGGGCATGCCTTTTGCTAGTCCCGGTACCAAGTCTGGCTATCCCGAGTTCATATCGTTGGTTTATTTATGTTTTTCCTGCGCAGTTTCCTTGCAATTTGATTGAATCATACAATTATTTTTTCAGCCACTGGAAATGTTTCTTGTTATCTTTTTATTTAATACGCGGAAATTTTTAGTCGATATGATGTTAAAAAATGGATAACAGGAAACACCTACAATGGCTGAAAATTATAATTACATGCAACAATTTGCAAGGGAACTACACAAGAAAAACACGTATAAGACAAAAGACAAACGTAGACGACGATAGGAACTCGCGACAGCCGGACTTGGTACCGGCACTAGCAAAAGCCAGCGGTAGGGTTTAACCGGTTTATGGGTACCCAAACCTCCCCTTTATCCGTCCCGTTTTCCTATAATTTAAAAACATACGAATAAAACCCAATTCAGTTAGACTACTAACTTCATGACCACAATCTGGAAAGGAGAGAAAAAGACAATACGTAATTTTGAAAGATGGGTCAAGGGTTGCTCGCCGCTAAACTGCCGGCTAGCTCAAGGAGTCTAGTCTGCTGGTAGAACACTGTCGCACTACGGAAGAAAAATCAAACTCAAAACTTCCCGAAGGGTTTGGTCAAGAATCATCATATATTTCAGTAGACATCGGCAGTATCAGTGAAAGGCCAGTATGTGTGCAAAATTTTCAGGTCATTAAGTCTTAAAGCTAATTTAACGGATGCAAGCAGTACATCTTGTCGATATCCCCTATTACGTAAAGAATGTAAGTTACGTCCCAGCTTTTCCGGATTTTTAATCTATTTCTGACATTTCTTAACAACATTTCCGTAAAACTGAGGACTAGAAATGCCCATAGTAATAAGCTGTTTACGAGTAACGCCATATTTAGATATAACATGTTCATATCTATTACAAAACTTCTTAAATGACACTTTATTGCGCACGAATGTAAAATTTATGATTAAAAGATGATGATAATGCTGAAACAATAATGTGTGTTTTTGAATATTTGAATATAAATATTTTGATACATAATACGAGATTGTGAGCTTCATTAATAATGAAAGGATATGATGTAAATGCATATGAGACAAAGTCTCGACAAATACATATTGTAAGATTTCAAATGAACAACTTTTATTGCTGTTTTTCATCTTGAATAGGAAAAATGAAAGGATATGGAGTGAATGTACATGTGACAAAAACGCACACGATACATAGAGAACTCCAGTTTATCAAGGACAGGGCTTTTATTCCTGTATTGAAGCCTGTATTGTTTACATATTTAAGTAATATATTTTTTTTTAACTTTCCATCTAAATGATTTCATTTACTATATTTCAATATACAATGAAAACAGTCTATTTTGACGAACTCCTTATTATAGACAATCCAAAGATTTTAGATTATATCGACATCCTTTACCCACAAGAACAGAAACTTAATAAACCAATACTGCTCTTTTCTGGATCTTACTATCATCATTGGCCCTAGTAAAATAAAAACCAAAATTAATGATAAAAGACATGATTTTAATTTCACCTTTTTCCCGACGACGACGTTCCTCTAGCTCCCTCCATTTCTTTTATGTTTAGAAAATTCAAATACCTCCAGACCTTTGCGTTTTATCTCGCAGCACAATTATTACGTCAAATTACATATATGACGTCACTCGCAAGCAGTTTTTACTACCTTTAAGGGTAGTTCTCATCCTCGTTATTACGGAAATGTTGTTAAAAAGGACAAAAATAATGAAAAAAAATCAAACAAAAATGGGGCGTAATTTACATTCTTTACATAATAGGGATATCGACAGGGATATTCTGCATAAATCCGTTGAATTTGCATTTGGATCCAATGATCTTAAGATTTTACAGGTATACTGGTCTCTCACTCATACTGCCGATGTCTACGAAATACATGACTATTCTTTACAAATGGAACCTTTTTGAAAGTTTTGAGTTTCATTATTCTTCCCTACTGCCGAACTGTTTTTGACAGGAGACTAGCCCACTTGAGCTAAGCGACAAATTTGCAAGGAACACTCATTGAATCATCTTACAAATCAAGTTTTGTCTAATTCTTTCCTTTTCAAGATAGTGGTCATGGAGTTAGCGCTCATTTTTTGGGTTTTGATCGTTTGTTTATTATACTATACGGACACGAGTGGAAAAGGGGAAGGTTTGGGTGATCTTAAACAGACATGTCTTTTGCTAGTGCCGGTACCAAGTCTGGCTGTCCCGAGTTCATATCGTTGGTTTATTTTTGTATTTCCTGTGCAGTTTCCTTGCATATGTGATTATTTTGCAGCCACTGGAAATGTTTCTTGTCATCTTTTTATTTAATACGCGGAAATTTTTAATAGATATCACACTTTATTGCACACGGATATAAAAATTAAGATTAAGAGCTGAAACAACATCGTGTGTTCTTGAATATTTGAATATATTTTATATTTTGACACATAATACGAAATTGTAAGCTTCAAAAATGAAAGGATATGAAGTATGCACACGAGACAAAGTCTCGACAAATACAAGGTAAGAGTTATCAATGAAACAACGCTTTTATTGGTGTCTTCATCTTGAAGCCTGTATTGTTTACATATTTAATTAATAGAATATTTTTAACTTTTTACCTAAATGATTTCATTTTCTATATTTCTGCCAGCATCTTTAATGAATATCATATCATATTTATTCAATTCTTTTAAGAGGCTGTCCATGAAGAAATCTGGCAGATCATATATCATATCTGGCACATGGTATATCTGTTCCCAACAAATTTTTGGTTCCATTCCAAAGATGAAATCATACAAGTGTCCAAATAAATAAATCCACACTTTTTTCAAAAACCAATTTAATAGGAAAGTATGCTACGATGAAAAGCAGGTTTGCAGTATGATAAATATTATGATTGAATAATATTTGTCATATTTAGAGGTGACAGCAAGTTGGCATATCAATGGGCACAAATTGTGCTCCTCTTCTTGCAGATTTTTGTTCCTACGAGACTGACTTTATTATTTTCAAGGACTCGAAAGATCATAAAATATTAGATGATAGATCCATTTCACTAAAAGATACATTGATGATGTTCTTTAACAGCTCTTTTGCTAAATGGATTCAGTCAATATATCCCCCAGAACTAAAGATAAAATGGAAATGTTTTGAAGCCTTGATTTTGTCAAATTTGAGATGGTAAAAAGATGTTGATCTAGAGGTTTCTGTATTTTCACTGGAAACCTCTAGATCAACATCTTTTTACTATCTCGAATTTGACAAAATCAAGGCCTCAAAACATTTCCATCTCATTATATCTTTAAAAAGTTTGTAAATAGATATCAGTCCCTTGTGGAAAAGTTTCGGTCCGAACTGTAATATTCATTTTTTACTTAATACTGGGATAAATAATACCTTTTATACTGTCCCAACCATTCAATAGCAATTATTGTCAAGTTGCTACCGGACACTACCGCAATGGAAAGGGAGGTCTTGCTTGCCATACAACCGGTTAAATCCACCATTTGTTTTTAAAAAGTCTGATCAAAATGTGAGTATTTCGGTTGACACTTTTACCTGTTTTTGTCTCTTTGCCTCTTGGACTTTGGCTCTTGACAATCCTACTCAGTAATTTTCTTAGTGTGACGTCATCTTGGAAAGTATGATAAAATGTGTTGGAGTTAACTTACTTATATTTTACGGATGATATTATTCTTATATTCCAGTGATAGGTGTACAATTATTGTATAAAAAAATCAAAACATCTGGTAGTTCATTTACCCGTGAGAGATAATTCGGCTTGCTTAGATCTCCCATGGGTCATCAATGACTGTATATCAAATAGAAATACCAATATCTGATTTGATCATGTATAGATATTCAAAATTTTCCTATCATTTTCACTTCGAAAAGGGTTCCAGGGGACTTCCAGCGAAAATCCCTGCCGGTTCCATGTGTTTTTGCTATTTTTGCCTTCATACTGGCAAAGTAAATGATACGGCTTTGGCAGATGAATATATAAAATAAGCAAAGAGAACAAATTGGTCAGGTTTAAGAAAGATTTTTGTCCAATTCTTGAAAAAAAAGACAAAAGGTGGGTTCAAATCTTCCGGAAACACTACCTATCGATCCGCAAAATTTGAAAAGATATATATGACAGTGATTAACGCCAGTACAAATGATGTCTTCTTACTTTTTCTGATATTTTCCAGAGACCCACAATCTGTTCTAGCATACAAGGTGCCATTTATCGGAATGACTGGAAATCTCGAGCCTTTTCCACCAGTCGGTATTATTGTCATCGTTTGGAAGTAGTCAATGGACCAATGAAATTCACATACATCAGCATCTGCTATGCAGCTTGGTTTAACAACATTATCAAAACCATATACATAGGATAACACCATGCAAAAGATCACAAATTGCACGTTGAAAACGTCACCCATTAATCAGGAGAAATCTGAAAAACTAGCAGATAAATAAAACGAAATTATTATATTATCAAACCAGAGACATAAAAGAAACGATTGGTAAATCATACTTGCATAGGTCTTTGAACTATAGTGTACCCTCGTTATATTGCTACCTTTGGGACCAGAGAAAATTTTGGCAATAAGGAAGGTGGCGATATATCGAGGGAATAAATCACATAGAAATTATGCAACTTTTTGAAAAATATACCTTGAAAATGGTTGGCGATAAGTTGGGGGACCGTCTTTAAAGATAGCGCATAATTCAACATTTGTGAAATGTTACATAAGTTTTGATGTAATGATATTCAAATTGTCTTCGTGTGTATGGAGTGGCAATTGGCTGGCCGAATCTATATCTGAAATCAGGAAAAGGTGCTATAACATACGGATTAATTGATTCTAGAGGTCAATAGGGAACAATAGTCTTTTCTAAGAGATTGTTATACACTGGTAGGTTTAAAGAGAAGTCGGCACTCCATTCGGGTGTTGAGCAAGTGAGTGACCTTGATATAATTTTTGTCAAGAATACTGGGGTGGTGTTCTCGAAGCTATCTTAGGGATAAGACGTGTCCTAAGACCATCTTATGACACGTCTTTGTTCTAAGTCGTGTTCTCGAAGCTCTTGTAACTTATGATAATTCGTATTTTTCGTCTTAACTTTATGACACCTAATTAGGTGTCTTAAGATCATCCTATCTCAATCCTAACCTTATATTTCGCCTTTTGTTCAATATTTTTATTAAAGATGACCATTAATCAATACGAACGCATCAATAAACACGTTTCTATAAAGAACTTTGTACGATTTAAAACTTTGAACTCAGTGTTCATGAAACGATTACTATTTGATGTGTATAGTTGTCATTTCAAAACATAACGTTAATTAAAATACCTTTTCGATAATATTTTGCATTTAAACTTTGAATCGTGCGCTTCATTATATACATGTTAGTAGACAAAATCGGTAAACAATTTAATAAAATATTTTTGTCTTTGACCATTATATTTTAGTAACTTAATAAAGAAAATTAAATTATTAAACTTAAGATATGTTTATGACGTTCTCTGAGATAGCTTCGAGACACAACTTACGAATGTCGTAAGATGATCCTAAGTCCATCATAAACTTGGTCATAAGATATGACTTAGGACATATCTTAGGATACTTTCGAGAACACCACCCCTGCTTAAGTGCACGCTAGGGGCCTTCTTGATCTCGCTTGAGGGGTGAATATTGTTTACCTGTGGTTGAAGACCCTAAGGCGACATCAAGATGAAAGACAGGAATAAAAGCCCTGTCCTTGATAAACTGGAGTTTTGTATATATCTATGTATCATGTGCGTTTTTGTTACATGTAAATCACTCCATATCCTTTCACTTTTTTCTTGTGGCAAGCCAAATTGAACAAAAAATACTTTATTTATTTACATGTATATAAAAATTACCATTTGAAACAATTCATTTACAAATATTTTTGATTTAATTGTTAATATTCATAATTCATTAATTATTCATCATAAATCGAAAAAAGAATTATTATTATTAAATTGAATTGTAAATATCAATAGATTAATTATAAATATTAATAAGTGAATTATTAACAACAATAAATGAATTATAAATATATAGAAATGATTTTCTTATATTGATAAATGAAGTATAAATATTGATTAATAAAGTTTGAATATTTTTAAATCAATTCTTAATATAAGAAATAAGAAGAAATTACAAATATTAAAAAACATCGTAAATATTCATAATTGAATTATGAATATTAATAAATGAATAGCACAAATTTACAATGAATTATAAATATTAATGAATCAATTAATAATATTCATGATTCAATAAAAATACAAATGGATTATAAACATTAGTAGTTAATTATTGATTGATATATAAAAATTGACAATTGATTATAATTCTTTTAAATTCATCTATTAATATTAATAATATCAACAAATAATTTATTAATATTGATAATTTATTTATAAATATTTGTAATTCATTCATAAATATTAATAAATAAATTTTAAATATTTACGATGTGTTTTTAATATTTATAATTTCTGCTTATTTCTTATGTCTAAAATTCATATGCAAATATTTATGCTTCATTTATTAATATTTATACTTCATTAATTAATATTAATTGTTCATTTATTAATATTAATAATTCATTTATTGATATTTATATTTATTAATATGAATACTTCATTTATCTATATTAATGTTTATTAATACTGATAATTCATTTATTGATATTTGCGATTCAATTTAAATAAAAAAAAAACTTTTTTCCATTTATAAATAACAATTAATGAATTATGAATATTGTCAATCAAATTCAAAATATTTGTAAATGAATTGTGTTAAATATTACTTGTTTATATTACTTAATCACGTATTTCTGTCCATTTTGGCTTACCGTTAACCTACTAGTGCATAAAAATCTCAATTAAAAAAAGAACTATTGTTCATATGGATCTGTAAGATCAATTAATCCGTATGTTAAAGCATCTGTATCCAGATTTCAGATATATCCGGCCACCCAATTGCCACTCCATATACACGAAGACAATTTGAATATTGAAAAATCAAAACTTATGTAACATTTCACAAATGTTGAGTTATGCGCTACACTATCGCTTGGACGTATATTCTTACCCCTCGAAAAGAATTAAAAAATTTGTAAAAGGATAATCTATATAGTTCAAAGACTTACAAAGTATGATTTATATCACAAAACACTTTTTCGGTTTCGGTTTCGGCTTATGGTAAAAATGTCTTATTGAAACGAATTCTCGTTAGGCGACGACCCATGAGTGGGTCCAGGTGATTAGAAAAAAAGGGGGGTTCAAATTAGAACCGAAGGAGAGAGGCGCAAAAATTTTTGGGGGTATTTCTTAATAAAACATTATGATATTCATTAAAAAATACATGATTGTCCAGAAAAAAGGGGGTTCCAACCCCCGGACCCCTCCCCCTGGATCCGCCAATGCGACCTGAAAATCAAATGGTCGTCCCCTTATATTCCACCGCAATTGAGACTGTGAAAAAATTAGTTCTTACACAATGTATACGAAAATATAACTATGTATACTATACAAAAAAGTCAGAGGTTTTCCATTTTTTCCTTTTCACTGAATAGTTGTATATCCGGAAATTAAAGAAAAAAGGCTTTCCACGATCATTGTAGTGTTTGACTCGAGGCATTACCACTCTAACTCACCGCTTTATTTATCATCTTTTCTTGAAATTTTATGATAACCTTTTTATGATTAAGGAGAATCTGAACTGATTCAGAAGTAGTTTCATAAGTCGTGAAACAAAGAAAAATTCAAAGTATGAGTGATGATATGATCAAAACAGTTCGTATTTTATACAAAAACGTATAAATATTAAAATGTTGCCACTTTCATTTTAAGTAAAATAAGTTATTTAGTTTACATTCGTCCATTATTCGAATTTTTATATATAGGTATACAGAATGAAATATATTACAGTTTTCTTCATAGGTCAAGTGTTTATTATGCATGCTTTCTATGTATTTTTATTGTTATTGTAAATTATTGTACTTGGGCGAAGACTTCGTGAGATTTCACTTGTGTCTTATCCTTTTTGTTATGATTTAAAAAAAAATAAAATTATTATAAACTTAACTAAGTAAAGTAAGTGAGAACCGATCTGTCAATCAAAAACGAATAATCCAAGAACAATGGCAAGATCGGAAATAAAAAAGAAACAGAGACACAACATGAGTACGGCACAGATAAGAAAAATGAAGACACACACACACAAAGATGAACAACACGGACCCAATAAAAACCATATGTGAGATCAGGTGCACCGGTAGAGTAAGCATCCCATGTTTCTTATAAGACATCCGCTGTGTTAAACATGTCAAATCCGGTAGAGGAAACACCAGTTAAGCTTTAAAGGGAAAGATCTGTTGTCATCTGGGAAACAGATAGCGGTCCGCAAGATGATGATGTCGACCGTAACACTTCTGGAGGGATGACTTCAAGTTTTGGGTAACATACATGTACCCTTGTTGAAGTAGCCTATTTGTGAGCAAAAGAAGTCACTGAACACAGGTAAGTAAGAAAAGTTAGGGGACTCCCGAAAAAAAAATTAGTTTTAAGGAGACGATATGGTTTGTTGTCTTTTTATAAAAAAAAATATTTGTTTTGTTAGATTTTGAATTAAAAAATAAATTTTCTGAAAAGAGAATCAAAATTAAAGAAATAGCGCGACTGTAATCGGTCATTTCGCGGCTTTAACAAACATACATGCATTCGAAAATTTGGGAAAAAATACATAAAACGGTATGAATTCTAATATAAAAATTAGAATATCAGCATTGTAGAAATATGAGAGATATTCTGTTTTGTGTTAATCTGATTGCACTATATGTATTTTCATTTGGAAACATTGGCTTTCATTTCATGTTTTATTGTCACAAGTTTCGAACAGTGGAATGTGAATTTAAACAAACACGCATACTACATGCGAAATAGACAAAAGCAGTCTTATTCATTATAGGGGAGACAAATGAATAAGATTTAAGCAACAGAAATATCAGTAGCAGTTTCATATTGGCATACATCGCACGACCCCTTTACATGTAATCGCCAAAGAATTGTAATTAAAAAGGAAAAATTCAGAATCTATATAAATAAATTATTTAGAAAAGTCCATACATGTATCGGACCACTCCACTGAGCGACTATCATTCAATTTTTAAATATAGTAGGATCCCACCATGAATATTATCAGTTGGCTTTCCATTTGAAGTAAAAAAAATATATATTCCCAAATGAAAACAAAACCCTAATCTGAAAAATATAAAGCAAATGATAAGTAAAGTTATTACAATATGCCGAATGCGATTGGACAATTTTAACACTATATGTAGTTTTGTCATGATATTTTTGCTGTAGACACCTTTCCTGTTAACAAGACAGTTACTTGTTAATTAATCTTTTGCATTCGGATAAATTAAATTATCGATATAAACTAATCATATTTTGACTATACCTGTAAAATTCTGCCCAAACTGTACACTTTTCCGTGAAATTGTACTCGTTGTAAAATGCGTTTTATTTTTTTATCCGATCAGTCATTGAATAGTATTATCAAACAGACAAAAACCGTACTATTATCATTGTTAACTATAGCTTGATTAATGCAGAGGTAGATATCATGTTCATAATATGCGAAAACATGTCATTATAAACTGACATCTAGAAATTACAGAGCAACATTTTTAAAGCTCAGTAGGAAAAAAAAATCGTCTTGACTCCTAAATGACATAT
>MJUU01056412.1:5211-19076 GCA_002080025.1 Modiolus philippinarum
AAAACACTGCATATTTGTGTGTAAACATAAATTACAGAGAAATAGGGTTTGAGGCCCGAATTAATCAGTACAGAGATGGGATTTGGTGCTTTATTGCAAAAAGAGACAGATGAAAATGTGATTTTCCCATAGGGTCCAATGTTAAACTATGTTCCGTGCTGGCCACCATGTTTTTTATTGGATCCATACAAAATGAGCAATCTTTGTTGAGGACCTTTAGTACATCATTCCTATAAAGTTTGTTTGAATTTGCTTCAGTGATTTCAGAGGAAAAGATGAAAATGTGATTTTTCCCATAGGGTCCAATGTTAAACCTAAGTTCCGCGCTGGCGGCCATGTTTTTCTTCGGATCTGAACGAAATGAGCAATCTTTGTAAAGGACCTTCCATACATCATTGATATAAAGTTTTGTTGAATTTGCTTCAGTGGTTTCAGAGGAGAAGATGAAAATGTGAAAAGTTAACGGACAGGCGACGGACGACGGACGCCAAGTGAAGGCAATAGCTCACCCTGACCCTTTGGGTCATGTGAGCTAAAAATGGTTATCTTTTCTTTCAAAACCGTACCGTAGGTAGATAATGTCATGTTGATTATTTAAACTCATGTGACATTTTTTTATATCTGTTACCGTTTCTGAGTTATTAGCGAATTTCATCAATTTTACTAACAGCTTTTTTGTTTGGTCCGCGGACTTATCCAACAAAATTTTAAATTCTATTTCCTTGTTAGAATCAGGCTAATCTTTGTTAAAATTTGCTTAGTGGTTGTTTTCTATACGTAAACATAGGTAAAAAAGTCAACACTAAATGAATGTTTGACAAATAAATATGATAATTCTGTAAAAAACTAAGCTGATGCCGATAATGAAAAACATTCAGATTGATATTGTTTTAAGCACAGGTATGTCAAAATGTCATTTTAAATGTTTACAAGAAATTGCATTTTTGGCTCATTCAATTGACAAATTGTCGAACATAATATTTAGCGCAACCCGAAATTATTATGTCGACAACGTTGGTTATAAACAAAATGCCGTTTAGAAAAATTGTATTCATGTTGAAGTCAAAGATTTTTGTCTAAAAGAATTGTCCCAGGAGGACGAAAATTTTATCCTAAAGAATACAGTATACGGTATAGCAATCTTTATCCTTTTTAAGGACAGTCTCTTCTCAGGTTTTTGAAATTGCCTCTGACTTTTGGAACTCTCTTTTTTTATCCAGACTTAACTTATCGATCTAATTGATAATCGATCACACATAAAAAAAATCGAACGGTAATCGATTGATTAGTTCGACTAATCGAACATTTATCGATCAAACTCTCTGAGAAGTTTGACCGATGATTTTGATTAGAAATTAGTGATCGATAAGTGGTCACTGAAATTTTCCTTAAATTTTCCTTTGAGAGAGTGTTTAGTATAGCAGTTATGTACATGTAGATTGGATAGACAAAATATAATAAATCAATTCAGATGGTTGATGGTAAATATTGATGTGTTATTGAACAACTGATTAATCAATAAGAAATTGATCACAAATTTCTAATCAAAATCATCGATCAAATTCCTCAGAGAGTTTGATCGATAAATGTTCGATTAGTCTTATCAATCGATTACCGTTTGATTTTTATTTATAAGTGATCGATTTTCAATTCGATCGATTAGTTAATTCTGGCTTTAACCATCATGATACAATAGAAAATTTTGAACAGTGACCCCCATTTTTCTTTTTAAAAATATGATTGCATACACATTTAATAGGCTTATGACAAAATTTGATGAAATTCTTGATATTCCTTCATAGCACTAAAGGTCTTTTGCCGAAGTGCAAAATGAATGAGAAGTCTAGAGAACCTCTGTTTCCCACCAAGGAAACTTAAGGAGCTTAAACATTAAAAAAAAACGGACACACTGACCTATTGATATTTTTTTTTATTAAAACGATATATAATTGATGTTCTAATGAAACACAATGATAATTTTAAATGAAATAAAAGGTACACCTACAATCGCTGAAAATTGTAATTACATTCCACAATACAATACACAGAAAAACACAAATAAGACAAAATACAAACGTAAACAACGAAAGGAACTCGGGACAACCGGACTTGGTACCGACACTAGCAAAAGCAAATGCTAGAGTTAAACCGGTTTATGGGTACCAAAACCACCCCTTTATCTGTCACGTTTCCCTATAATTTAATAAACTTACCAATAAAACCCAATATAGGTAGACTACTAACTCCATGAGCACGATCTAGAAAACCTTGATATAATAAACTTGGAGGCGTGACCATCCTTAAAGCTGTAATTATCTTTCTTACATTGTAAAAAGTATGTAGCATGAATACCTGATGTACAGTTTCCGTTTTCACTGCAGTTATTTGGACAAAGAAGGTTGGTAAAATATTCCAATAATGTCTGAGATCCATCTTCTGTTGTCATGTTGTAGTACGATTCGTTTCTCACAACTTCCATCATTACTTTTGTAGCAATAGCCGATAATGTATCTTGCAGGAATGTTGTGTCTCCAACTAACTGCATTTCAATAGTAAACAAAAATTACGTTAAATGGATACTAAATGATACACTAAGTGATACTATGGAATGTGATATGCTTCAGATCGGTGTAATGAGAAACTGATCATTTTAATTTAAATTGTCCTTTTTGATAAATGCAAACGATATGATATGGATACTGAAAAAGGAACAATGAAGTAACGACAGTAGAATAAAGAAAGAACAAAAGGATGTGTTTATTCCAAATATCATAGTCCAGAGACATTGCTCAAATGAGAACATGAAAAACAGTGATATATGTCAGCTATAAAACGCGGTTATAAAAGCACAACATTCAAAACCAAGGCACTTACAGTGTGAACTCCTATTAAACCGAGAGTGATATCAGGTGCTCCGGAAGGGTAAGCATGTCCTGCGCTCGTTGCAACAGCTTTCATACTGTTAGTAAGGCATATATGGTTTTAAAAGATATGTTAAGTATGGGGGTCGCACAGGGGGGTACCGAGAAAAAAAATGTCACAACACGAGGAACGAAAAATAAAAAATTGGCTTACACGATGCCTTTTTTCTCGATTTGCATGAAACATGGCAAATAACAACCCTCCAACACGACAACACGTGAAATGAAAAACGGCACACACGATGCACAAAAATAATCCTGTGCCACCCTCACGTATCTGATTGATTAATGCGTTTTTTCTAACCCGCAGAAAAAAAGAAATACAAAACCATAGTACGTGTAACTTTTCAAAACCTCAAACAGTATCACGGTAAAATTTAAAAAAAAATCTTTAAAAATCTGAAGTATCATATGATAACAAGTTTAAATCCACACCCAAAAGATTACTAATTAAGGAGAACTCAAATGTAAAAGACTGCAAATGTGAAGACATATAAAAATCGAGAGTGACATCAGATGTTCCAGAAGGGTGAACATGTCCTGCTTATTCTTAAATTCCGAATAAATGCAGTAATGATGATTAATGCAGCAATTAAAATATACCTGTATATCAATTACACATGATGCAACATAACCGTCGTTCTCAACATCTATAAAATCATTTAGAACTCGACCAAATCTTTCTTGCAATGTTCTATTGCATTCTTCATATGCCTTTTCTTGAGTCCAACCATTTCTAAACGTGCCTGGAACCTAAAATAAGACAATAAACTTATGGTTATAAATTACATCTTTGTTAAATTTATACTTTGTCTGAATATTTTTTTTGCATGTTGGATGCTCCAAGAAGCAAATAAGAAAGCTCACATTTTTTAACATTCTGACATTGTATACTTCTGACGAATGTTATTCAAAATATATCAAGAGGAATAAGGCTCGATTCGTTTTCAAGTAACACATAAAAAGCGACCGATTAAAAATTAAAGTTGGATAATCCTTACAAAGTAAGTGAGAACCGAACCGTCAATCAAAAGAAAGAACAATCCATGGACAGTGGCAAAATCAGACACATTAAGAAACAAGGACACCACTTGACTACGGGACAAAAAAGAAAAACGAAGACACACATAAAGATGAACAACATGGATCCAATAAAAACAATGGGTGAGATCAGGTGTACCGGTAGAGTAAGCATCTCCTGCTTCTTATGAGACACCCGCCGTGTTGAACATGTCAATTCCGGTAGTAAAGTCGAATCCGATAGAGGAAAAACAAACTTTAGTTGTAGATAGCCATTTTACCTTTTTGTGAAAACAATAGGAATTTATGTTATTTTGTCAGCGTTATATTTCGGAAAAATATTGATATCGTTTCAACTAGCTTTTATCTGCTCTGAAACTATAAGATATGCCATTTAGCTTCTAACAAATGTATAGGCAGTTATTAAACTGTTTTCTTTTTTCCATGCCATCTTTGATCAGACATGAACCTTACAAGCACGATTTTGAAAAAGGGAATATAAAATACCCCTTTCAATAAGTTTGTTTCTCAAGAATTAATGCTAACAAATATATTCATATGATCAATACTTAAGACAATCTTACAGTGTAGTGTTAGCTCAAATCTCTTGTCATTACCCACTTATTCTTCATGATATATCAAAGGACCCACCCAATGACTTTGAAGGTTAAGCCTCTAAAGACTAACCAAATGCATATGATTCGAGAGAAGACAGATATATAAACGCTAAGGGTCTTGTGCTTAATTATATAATTAAGTGCTGGCTATCGAGCATTTCATGAAAATTACTTATCATCCTAATTCAAAGAACTATGTACTTGTCTTTTCTTTTATTCTGGAATGAATTATTTTTGAAAATGTGAATGCCCTTAAATCGACTTCGCATATCAGGAAGAAATAAATAATATGAAAACGCAATAAACTACACGTGAGTTAATGAATGTGATAGCAAGCTGTATTCATGAGGTTAAATAAACATACCAAATTCACCTGACTGTCTACGCTTTCATCGTATTGTAACGGCTGAGATTCATAGACATCATCACTCACTTCTACGCTACGCCTAAAAATTGAATGCTTAAAGTCAGCCGAACGTTTTCGCCTCTTTGAAATGGTACAAGAAGTATCAAAACCAGCATTTCCAGTCGATTGCGGTAAATTCGTACAAAACGACGTGCTCTCCGTTGCATTGCACTGAAGTGTGTCTGCGTCATCAAGAGACTGTACGCTTGACGCTTCTTTTTCACAATTGCAATAACGTACAGTACTATTATAATCAGCAATGTCATTGATGGAACTGTCATCGTTAAGGAAATCTGGTTCAATAACAAAAAGCTGCTCGGTGCTTTCAGAGGAAGTTATTCTGTAAAAGAGAAAAACATAGGAAATATCATTGTAGATAAAATTTAAGATGAATACATACTAATTGATTTTATTAAAGGAAAGGTATGCCATTTCTTAGTAAAACTGTTTTACGTTGCTATTTGAATTTGATGGTCATGATCGGAAATATAATGCAACGACTGTCTGACTGGTTTGCACTTTGACAGTTAAAAAAAGAGTCGTCTTTGGGTTGTAGAAGTCGCTAACAATAATGGATTTATTTTTTATATCATCTTTGGAGTTGTCTGATGTTAAGTTTTGTTTTAGTTATGTTATTTATTGTTTAGGAGTATAGTTCTGTTTATTGCTTTGCTTAATTTGCTTTGACCAGTTATTCGCACAGATAAAACCAAACTCGTAGGCAGTATACCAGTTTATTGGACTTGGTAAATGAATATCGACTTCGTCTTGTTGTTCAATAAAAGTCACAGTTGCTTGTCGGTGCTTTTGTTATCTACGTTGTCTTCTATATCACCCTGTATTTGTAGTTTTGTCTTGTCGATGATGTTTGTAATACCAATTTTCCCTTGCTGTATCTTTGTACAGAGCGATAAATATATGTTCTTCAAACTTTCACCGTGGTCTTGTTTGGGGGTTGATAATATTGACCTTGGATTTGAATTGGTTTTGTCTTAGGGTTAGAGAATAATAAGTACCAGTAAGCCACCCAAAAGATCTTTCCTCACAATATTTTTTACTTTGTACATGGATGAACATTTCGCTGATTTACGACCTGTCAAAGGCAGTTGCTGTCTAGTTATTCCGGACAATGCATAGGGAGGGGGGTGTTTGGCATGCCATAAAACTGGTTTAACCAATCATTTCTTTTGAGATACCCGTACAAGGTCAGAACTATTGTGGTCAACATTTTCCGTAGATTTCCACCTGATTTGTCTTTTTGTCCCATGGTCGGATGTTCTTGACAACTCTGTTCGGTAATTTTGTTATAACCCCACTTGATAACAGTATAATAATAGCAAATATACAAAAATCACGGTTAATACTTGAAGACGTCACAATTTATTAAATGGCACTCGATATGCTTGATAGATACCTCCAGGAATTGCCAAATTCTTGATCGTCATTGATTACTCCATCCTCCCTGGTCATAAAGTCATCTGAAGAATCTTTGGTTGCACTAGGATATCCACACAGACCTTTTGCTTTAGTTACGTCAAAAACAGAAGGTTTTATTGAAATCATTGTTATGAATCTGGACCACGTTGAAATTGAAAATCTTATCTCTGTTCCTATGGGTAGGGTTACCTGGAAATAAATAACGAAGTACCAACTTGCGTTTTTTGTGAAAAACGAATACTGAATTTCGAGCAATATTGGCAGATTACAGGGAACTTTTACATTTAGGACAAAAAACCTATATTTGAACTATGTATAAGTGTGGTTTTGCTGAATGTGACAAACGAGGAATTGTGTAGTCATTACAATATTATTTAAAAATGTAAATTTCTTTTGAAAATACATGTAAATTTTCAGAAAACTATTTTATCTATATGACCAGGTTTATTGATCACTACATATATGTACTCCAACAAAGACTTTTATAAGCAAAGCTTGATAATTTATCAATTTTCATTGCACAATAGCATAATGTGACATGGTACATGAAGACGCACGTTAAGTGTCGCATTTAAATTACAACCCATACCCTTCAACTGCAAAGTTTCAAATAGATTCATGAATGCACATAAGTGCACCGCAATTTTAACTTTTACTTGTTTTTGCAGTTTTCTTGAATTGTCGTCGTAGTTTATCATATTTAGTGGTCAAAGCGCCTTAACTCTAAAATAATTTGGAACCTGTTTTTCTTTAGTTCTTAATATAACTGGTAAATGAGAAGAAAACCAATACCGGAAGTGCACAAATTGTAATTTTTTAATTGTGTTAATTAAATCTTAATGTAAATTTTTTGAAGATGAAAAGATTTATTTCTTATTATGGAAGCAGATAACTATCTTTTTGTACTGTTATACTCATAGAATGCGAACATTCAATTTTTTCGTTGGAGTACCTACTACATACTATAAACTATACAAGTACATGAAAAAAACAAAAACATATCATTCATGTAGCGTAGATACATCCGGAAAGACATTTCAGCTTTTGTAAAAGAGTAATCATATCAAGTGTTATAAAAATAATAGTTGGCACTTTCTTTTTGTTTATACACACGCACTTCCACAAATGAAATGTTTTGCTTTACTTCTTACTTACTGTGCTAAACACAAGCACATACACAAAGGAAACGTTTTGCTTTACCTTTTACTGCTTGTGCTAAACACACGCATATACACAAAGGAAACATTTTTTTTTTACTTCTTACTGCTTGTGCTAAACACATGCACATACACAAAGGAAATGTTTTGCTTTACTTACTGCTTGTGCTAAACACACGCACATACAAAAAAGGAAATGTTTTGCTTTACTTCTTACTGCTTGTGCTAAACACACGCACATAGAAAAAAGGAAATGTTTTGCTTTACTTCTTACTGCTCGTGCTAAACACACGCACATACACAAAGGAAACATTTTGCTTTGTTTCTAACTGCGAGTGTTAAACACATGAACAGACCAAGGAAATATTTTGCTTTACTTCTTACTGCTTATGTTTAACACACGCACATACAAAAAGGAAATGTTTTGCTTTACTTCTTACTGCTAGTGCTAAAAACACGCACATACACAAAGGAAATATTTTGCTTAACTTCTTACTGCTCGCACATACACAAAGCAAATGTTTTGCTTCACTTTTTACTGCTTGAGCTAAACACACGCACATAAACAAAGGATTTTTTTTACGTTTTAGTGCTTATGCTAAACACTTGCACATACACAAAGGAAATATTACGCAAAATAAATATTTTGCTTTATTTCTTACTGCTTGTGTTTACACACGCACATACAGAAAGGAAATGTTTTGCTTTACTTCCTACTGCTTGAGTTAAACACATGCACATACACAAAGGAAATGTTTGCTTTACTTCTTACTGCTTGAGTTAAACACAAGCACATACACAAAGGAAATGTTTTGCTTTACTTCTTACTGCTTGTGCTAAACACATGCATATACACAAAGGAAATGTTTTGCTTAACTTCTTACTACTTGTGCTCAACATACACACATACACAAAGGAAATGTTTTGCTTTACTTCTTACTGCTTGTTAAAAACACACGCACATACGCAAAGGAAATGTTTTGCTTTACTTCTTACTGCTTGTGCTAAACACACGCACATACACAAAGGAAATGTTTTGCTCTAATTCTTACTGCTTATGCTATATGCTAGAGCTTTCAAAGAGGAACAGTCGGGTCGTGATAAAATAAAGGAACATACTTGTAATCCTTAGGGCAAAAAGGCAAAAGCCTGTCCCTTTATATGCTCCTGTTTTTGCCGACACCTTATTCATCAAATAAATTAAATCATCACTAGTATCCAATAGTTGAAACATGTTCGAATAATTCTCACATAAAGCAAAACAACTGCTGTTTTATTTGCACAAAAAGTGAAATCCGCTTATTTCTTTTAATATTTAGATGTAACAATTCATCTTTTCAGTTATTCAAAAAATCTGATTAGATTAATCAATTTAATTTCCGATTTCTGCCCATTTAAAACGGGGCTTCTGTATTCTTTTGTCGTTGCATTTATTCGCTTTATTCATCGCCATTAGCCATATATTAGTCCCTGTAACGCTCTCGTCTCTAATTCAGTATTTTCGTAAAATGGAACGCAAAATACTGACATAACTTTATTATTTAAAGCACATTTGCATCGTTTTACTACCGGGACCAATCGCATATAAGGCAGGTAAAATTCGGGTAAAAGCAATTACATAATAAATTTCAAAATCAGGAATTACGAGCTCACTTTGCAATCAATATCGTTGTTCAATTTCTTATTTCGATCTGTTGAAAATATCGTTTCTGCAAATAGTTTTGTTGAAAATATCGCTTCTGCAAACGGTGACGGACGGAAGAACGAACACTATGAATACTATAATACCTCCCGCATTACGGAATGGAAGTCAAATTTCGTATTTATTTCGCTCAAACTTTTATATGTTTTTAGAGAGTGCAAAGGTGAGAAGCATTGAATATACTATCTATAAAAATCAACATTCAAATTTAACGAAAACGACCTGTATCCAGATTTATTGCAAAATGGTCTTCATGTTGACATTTCTTTCATTATTTATCGTGTAGAATCGTACATTTTACGAGAAAATCGTACAAGGACAATTTATCGCATAATATCTTATCTACTGTGACAATCAGATTTGTAAAAACATTAATTTGCAAAAGTAATTTGTAAGACGTACATGTATTTTAAGATGATAAGAAATGTTTTTTCGATGAAGAAATGGAAAGTAACAGTTACGCTACGTTTCAATTTTTACCACGTTATTTGAATTGCTTATTATAAAGTGAATGTCCAAAGTTATGTTGAAATGGTTTATTTTATAGAAAATATAAATAACATTCAATTTGGTAAATTGACATCAAGCAAATCGATTTACCCTTTCTATATTATTAGTGATATTCAGCACAATTATGCAAAGATATATTGAATGGTAAATTATTAGGAAAAAACTACTTTTTGTGCCATTTACATTTATGCCAATCCTATAAGTAATTTTGTTAATTTAATGCCATTATTTTATTCATTATAAAGGTAGATTAGGACAGTGTTTATTACATTGTATAATGGTGGTATATTGTGATTATATTTTTCTTTAACAAACAAACGCAATATTGTTCAGTTGTTCATTATTTTAGATGCATTTTCATTCAAATAATTCTAAGTGCCATGTTAACACTACCACATTTTAAAATGCCAATATTTTAAAACTGTCATCTGGAGTAATTCTGGTAACGCATATTGACCATTTAGGTTTTACACGTTAGACAAGCTTCACAGGTAGAAATTTTTGACTCACAATCTTCGAAAATATTAATGTGAAATTTTAAGTGTACAGTGTATTGTAAGAAAAGTTAAGATTGACTGGGCGGAGTCACTTGTCATTCAGGATTTGATCATTCCAAGACAGCAATAGGTACAATGGGTGATCTTTTAATAGATCAATAATTTTTTGATTGGTGAATGTTCCTATTTATATCTTTGGGTATACAAATTACAAACTATTTGTTTTTGAAAAGTGTTCACTAAACAAATGACTACATGATCATTAATTAGGTATATCAATTAACGCCAGATGGCAGCACATTCAAAGTGGGAAAAACTAAATATTTGTGGCCAAAGGAACATAACTCCAGTCAAAATCAAAACACCACGCGCAAAAACTACAAAAATTTACACTTTTTACAGAAAAGCTAAAAAATTCCATAGGTCCGATTGTAATAAAATTTGCACTGCAGATATGTGAAGTATAAATCTTTTATATGCTAGATGGGTTTTAGTGGGTTCCCAATTTAACATACTGAAAATGCGGTTTTATAGAAAATTACCATCATATGAAATTTTTAAAAATCTGGCATTTTTATATCCAAATATTAAATAAACAAACATTGTGCAGAAAGAATATTTACATTCCCAAATTAAATATTTTACCTATATCAAACATTGAATTACATTATTTCACAATAAAATATCAATTCAAACAAAAGGTCACAGCTTTTTGTCCGGAGAGTTATCTAACCTGATTCTTTACTGATATGCCTACATTAATGATTAATTTGATTGTAATCTTTTAACACCTAATGTTGGCACTACACTGAAAAAATAGATTTACCCCAGTTCAAAGTTTAAGGTAAAGTCCGTCCAGTTAATCTTAAGTTTTATTACAATACTTTACTTACTTTATAATTATTTCCTTGTTGTTCTATTAACAAGTCTGATTCGTCACAACTAATAAGCTTTACTTCAGGTTGTGAAAGCATATATTTATGTGTCCTTGAAATTGTGCTACACGTCCGCAACACTAATAACGATTTTCTACTTCTTATAGCAATTCCACAATGACATGAAGAGCCCTGCCATCCATATCCACAGTTTGTAAATAAAGCATGCACCTAATAAAATAAAAGTCATACTTAAATTGCAAGGGAAAATAATGATGGAAACCTATGTGCATTGAAATGTACATCACAGTACAAATACATCGGCAAACGAATACCGAAGCAAGAACCGAGAAAAGGGGAAATTCTAAAATCATAAATCCAAAATCACGACAATTCACAGTCAACACGAATTGAAACAGAATGATAAAGACAAAACAAATAAACAAAAATGAACAAGAACGCCACAAATCTAAAGCACTTGCAGTGTGAGCCCCTATAAAAACTGAAGTATCATCAGGTGATCCGGAAGGGCAAGCATGACCTGCTCCACGCATGGCACCCGTCACACAGCCAGAAAAAATTATGGTGTTGAAAGATCTGTTTGGTGAATGATTGGTTAATGTCATTTTCTAACCCTTAGGCAAACCAATTTAAAATCCATGAAATAGAAGAAATATTCCAAATATAAAAGTAACACTTCACATTAAGTGCACACTAACAACTTCTATTTCAATAACCATAAGGATATTGTTTTACAACAACATATACAACTGAAATATAATCAGTTATGTGTAATTTGTATTCCATTAAGAAGCAAAAAGACTTTCATACGCAAAATCTATATATTTTAGAATAACATATTTCGGAGTAACTTTGAATATATTTTGTTACCCCTGAAATTCGTTGATTTATTTTCTCTTTATTCTCTTACTAGGTATACAGGTGTAACTAAATGGAAATATGGACGAAATGACAACTACTCATTTACATGTTTATGATTTGAATATATATTAGCTTTGTACAAATTTTATACAACTACACGCCACATAGAGTAAAGATATTACATTGTTTTCATACCCAATAAGGTCCGTCATCGTTCCTGTACATAACAAATTCACCGACATTCATGTAATGATAGACTCTACCATCAAATGTTGTAATATGTGGATCATTGTATGATTGACATAATCTGTTTGTTAGGATTGCATCTCGATCAAGAACAAATACCTGCAAAAAACAACTCAGGAATATAGTAAGGTAAGATTCTAAATTGATACCATAATTGGAAAGAACATTGATAGAGGAATAAAAATAGCTAAAAATATTTATAGGTTATGGACCTTGTTTTCAAGATATTTCACATTTTAAAAAATGGCGGGAAAGGCTCTCCTGGACTTTTACTTTAGTATAGTATGGACACATGATTTATTTATTTCACATGGATGGAAAATCTACAATCTAATGAAATCTTGCTAACTGACCTTTAATGAGCTAATGAAGCCTTCGATGAATAGAAAATTGGGTGTAATGGGGCAAAATAGATCACATATTAATAATGGATAAAGTCCGAGAAATCCGAATGACTTTGACATACCTCTAAAACCTCACCTTACTACATCCTTATGGAAGTCATTACTGCATTCGTCTCGACGAATTGGATGTAAAAAGGACCATTAATGCGCTCGGTAATCCGCATAATATAATTTACGGTTAGTAAATAATTTTTTTGGCAAATAGGAAATTATGTTTATAAAGAGGGATAATTCTAAGTTAAATTGCTAATTGTGTTTCATTTTTCATAACTTCGATTGTCTTTGACAGTATTTGTAATGAAATTTACACAGCGTAGAACTAGAAGCACTAATAAATATTTCCAAGAATTGCATTCTGGGTAATTTAACCTTATGGCTAAATTGTGAATCGGAGTCAATTATTATTCAAAAGCCTACCCCCTCCCGATTGAATTTTCTAAGTGTTTAAATACAAACTTGGGCGTTTTAAAGGATTTTACCCCATCTTTGTCATTTATTAATTATATTATACATGTATTATGCAATTGTAAATTTATAATTAATACTTTGTGTTTAATTGTCACTTTTGTTGTCATGTTTATTAATGATGCTTATGTCTTATAGAGTTGTAAATTTATTATTGATACTTTATGTTTAATTGTCACTTTTCCTAGTCGTGTTTATAAATGGAGACTTTATGTCTTTATTGTATTGATCTTCGTCATTTTATACTAAAAGACATTTTTCATTCAATAAGGTTTCCTTCATGTCCTCAAACTGAGCTTGCCAAAATTGACAAAAATAGATTTTTTTGGTCAAAATTCAGACTGCTTACTTTTATTTCTCGCTGCTACATTAAAAGCAATGCAAAGGCATAATGGAATTCATTTGATATTTAGTTATATCTATAAATGAATTATAAATATGAATAAATGGATTACAGTTATTTATAAATCAATTTTGAATTATAGATGTTATTCATTTTAGGCCTTTTACAGAGGTAAATACGCTTTTTATTGACCTGTAAACTTATATTCACCGAGACCATCGGTGAATCACATTTTGACTGCTAAGTAGGTAAAAGACTGCCCATAGTAGCACCGGTTTGAGTGGAAGTCATTGCTAAATGTCAAGCACCGCTACACCCATGTTTGCCATGAATGCGGAGTTGTCAACAAACATAAAATTAAATGGCAAAGAGCACTCATAACT
>MJUU01056412.1:19092-29484 GCA_002080025.1 Modiolus philippinarum
ACCCAAAGGAGACAGTAAAGACATACGCATGTTTTAACGACCACAGAGCCCTCATCCATTCATCTGCAAAAAAACTTCGCACAACAAAGAAATTGGATATGGGCACTATAACTAGAGTGGTCATATGCATTTAGTCCATAATCTTTCACCATTCATATATTTATTGTAAATCATAAAGACAAAGATCTATAAAACAATGCTCCGTGCTAAATAATGATTACAGATTTTAAAAAAAAGAATGTTCAAGTCATAATTTTTTTTTCATGGAAATAAGTTATGCAACAAATCTAAATTTTCATGTAAGTAAAGTTTCTAGGAATATATCTTTACAGAAACATATTAGTCAGATTTAATGGTACAATGTATAAAAATTAGCACATTGCCTTTTTAAAAATTTCAGACTTTGTTATCAGTCAGCGATTTCATGTTAATATCCCGTCTCTGTCTGCATCTCATTTTTCTTTGGTAGTATGGTGACGGAGTTCCTTGTAATTTGTTCCACGTAAATGTAGAAAACTCCTAGTGGCAGCTGTATAAGCATAATTGTTGTTTTGTTTTGATATTTAAAAAAAATAAGTATATTAAGTTGATTGAAGGCTGTAAATATAAACCATTTTCCATTTTCCAGATTTTCTCATGAAGATTATATAAACAAGCATGAGGATTATTTTTGTTGCCATGGCTACAAAAACCACTTTTTCAAATTTTCTTCAAAATTAATGAATTTGCATATGAAGTATGTAGTACACTCTTAGTTAAAAAAACTGTGGAAACAGGATATGTCGCCCGCCCATTGCATCACACATTGATCTACTGCAGCAGTAAATAAAAAATAAAAAAATATTTTTTAACTGTGTTTATAATTTTCTTTGAAAAAATGATGTGAGCACTCATGCATGATTAAGGGACCAGGGCCACCATGTGGGTGTGGAATCGGTATGCACTCCTCAAGATGCAACTGCATGTCAAATATCAAGTGGCAAGGACTATTGGTACAGGCTGTACAAACTGCTTGCTAACAAGTGATCGTTCATGCAGGACTACGGGGCCAGGGCCACCATCTGGGTGTGGAATTGGTATGTACACCTCAAGACACAACTGTATGTCAAATATCAAGTGGTTAGGACTAGAGGTACAGGCTTTACAAACTGCTTGCTGAAACCTTTAAGTGATCGTTCATGCGTGAAGGGGCCAGGGCCAGAAACTAAGTAGAGGTTGGAATTGTTCCCATACCATTGCAACTATGGACCTACAACTAACATAACCCGAATAATTCAGTCGTTATATTCCACTCACTACTGCATTCACCTGGGAAATCCTTGAACCGGAAGTATTGATTAAGCTATGAATCATGGGTATTCAATTTATAAAAATTATTTTTTGATCTTTATTTGTCATTTAAGTTGTCGATATGGAGCACAATAAATGTGTCTTTTCCATTCAAGATCAATCAGATAAATTAATTAGTAGTTTGTCGAATTTTAACAAATATTTTGTCTCAAAACTAAACATCGCAACAACCGGCATGTGCTATTGCGCAGACTCACAGAAAAAAGGGGGGTTCAAACCCCCGGACCCCCCAGCCTTTGGACCCGCCAATGTTCTTTATTCAGAATTTACTTTTCTTTTATACGTAACGTTCGTTTAAATCTCCCGAGATATAAAAACAGACCCCAGTTGGACACGAAACTCTTTTTGATATTCTTCCTTCTTTTGTACTATTCTAATGCTGCTGGTGAGAGGTTACTCCTTGAAACACGTGTACAGCATAACGGAATTTACTGTTTTTAATTACAAGGAAATAGGAAGTGATTGTTTCCAGGATTCACCTGGCACAGAGAACCAGAAGCAAAAGTGCAGTTGACATGGGGGCACCTGAGGCATTGTTGGAGAACCGTCGTTGATGCTAAAGGAAGAGCTAGAAGTTTAAGTAACAGAGACTATTGCCATGTATCCTTTGAGTACTTCATTATACTTTTATATGCCCATCTCGGGGTTTTATCAGAGTATTTTGGAAAAAGAAGTTGTAGGCTTAGTTGGGAAGGGTTCACACATTTATTTTTATGGGGTGTCCATGGAATTCAGTTTCATTTTATTTTCATTTTTTGTGTATAATTTCTATGACCATACTTCTTTCATTAATCAAGTAAATACTATACTATCAGGCATACTTTTTTTATTTAACCCAAAATCTATTTAAACACTGATAAAACAATTATAATATTTCAACTTCAGCAAAGACACCTAGAAAAAAAGAAATCAATATGAAGAACTCAGTATCAATAATTAAATTCTAAAAAAAACTTGATTATTTATTTTCATACCTGGTATTTGAAAATTGTTGACGTACACTTTGACGGAGGGCGGAGGGTTGCACATTTTGGAAAATAGTTGACAAATATGGATTACCTTTAAACCACTGTACTTTATATGGAGGTTTCATGTTGTTGGTAAGTTCTTTTATGGGCAGTTGTTCATTAAAAAAGACCCCACTCATGCAGATTTGACTAAACTGTAGATGCATTTTTGATTTTCAACAAGGTATAAACATCAAAAGTATAAGCGCATTAAAGTTTGTCTACAGTGTGGCATGTACATGTGTTAATGTCAGTCGTTTGATATATCGTGCCATATAAGAGATTATGGCCATTGAAATTACAAACACCAGGTATTTAAGGTGTTAATGGCCATTAAACTATTAAACCTGCAATTCAAGTTCTTAATGGCCATTACATTGTTCTGTGTATCCAACAAAAAATAATTGTTATTTTAATGCCCATTAAAATACACCAGACAAAAAATAATTGTTTATTTAATGTCCATTAAAATATGGCTTACAAAAATTAATTGATATTTTAATGGCCATTTAAATACAGCAAACAAAAAGTTAATGCCCTTTAAAATACAGTAATGAACATTAAATATCTCGAAAAAGTAATGGTGCTATTTATTATGGTTACAATTAATGCCCATTAAACTTTTGGTAAAATAAGTCATGCCCATTAACTTCTATCTAAGAAAAAATAATGGCCATTATATCCATTTTCTTTAATGGCCATTACCTAATACAGTACTGTGCAACGTAGCCCTTACAGAAAAAACGATCAGTCACCCGTCATCCGTTCGTCAGGGAGCAGTCACCGGTCAGTCAGCGATCAGTCAATTAACGTGACGACTTGTTATTCGTCCAACCCGTCAATTGACGTGAAACGTGACGGATGACGAGATCCCTATTCGTCCAACTCGCGTCCAGATTCGTCCATATATCACGTGATGTGTCGGGTTAAAGATTNTTTAATGGCCATTACCTAATAAGTCATGCCCATTAATGAAAAAATTAATAGTCACAATTAATGGCCTTAATTTCTATTTCATGTCTTTTTAATGGTTAATAATTAACTTTTTAATGGTAAAGAAAATCAATTTAATGGACAAAGCCATTAAAATTATACCATTAAATGTAACCATAACTAATAGACATAATTTAATGGGTATATTTCATGGTACATTAATGGGTATTCTTACAGTAGTGTAATATGTAAACTCTGTATTACAGACTTTATCGCAAAACCGATGACCTTTGACCTTGAAATTGACTTATTCGTCTTTCTGAGTTTCAATTTGACAATTTCCTGACTGGGTAGTTTTTTTTTATAAATATAGGATAATGATTTATTATTTGACACATGGTCATGTCATCAAAGGCAACACACGCCTCTAGCAATGAATATGACACTTGACCTTGAAAATGTATCTCAAGTACACATTATCAGTAATGATTAAGCATCTTGTTTGTAAACCATTAAAATAACAATTTTTGGCATTACGGCAACCACCTATGCTACCATGATCCCTACTCTATTTTTTGGAAAAAAATTAAGGCTAAGTCCTTTCTTTGAAGATAACATTTTATTACTTCGTTCACACATTTGTACTTGGTATTTTCTGAAAAATGGACAAAAATATGACTTTCAAAAATGAATGCCAACTGTCATGGCAATCACACATCAATCAAATAAAATCAAGAGCATTTTAACATCTCAAAGGAAAGTTTAGGTTGTACAATTTTCGGCAAATCTGAAACCACTAGTGTCATAACCCCTATATAAAATTACAAGTGCTTAAAGAAAATGGTTCTAATGGTTAGATGAAGAGGCCTCAATAGTCGAAATGTCTATTTGCAGGATCTAAAGGTATTGCAATTTCGGCATTTGGTTACTTGAAGCTAGTAATATAACAAAATTCCTTGCTTCTGTGAGTCAAACCCAAAAAGACATTGCATTACTATGGGAACAAATTGTGCGCAACTTTTAGCTGACCTTTTCCTTTTTTTTCGTATGAAGCAGTTTTTACCAGGGTTGATACAACAGAAACAAAAACAACTAGCCCAGACTTTTAATTTCAGCTTCAGATATATAGACGATGTACTTTCTCTTAATAACCCAAGATTTAAAGAATATTTACATCGTATCTACCTCAACGAACTTGAAATTAAAGAGACAACCGATTCTGCTTCATACCTTGACCTTTTGTTATACATTGACGAATATGGACGTCTGAAATCTAGATTATATGACAAACGTGATGATTTTGACTTTCCAATTGTGAACTTTCCCTTTCTCTGCAGCAATATACCTGCATCCCCAGCAAATGGAGTATATATTTCACAATTAATTCGTTACTGTAGAGCGTGCAGTACATACAGTGATTTTGTGGAAAGAGCAAAAGCACTGTCACAAAAACTGCTGAGTCAGGGATATGTTCAGCCTTTGTTACTTTCGTCCCTTCAGAAATTCTATGGCCGTCACCACGACATCATAGATAGAAATGAAATGTCAGTGTCACAAATAGAAACTGATATTTTCAGCTAGATTCGCGTCTTCCCTGATTTGACATTACCGGTTTTGACTTTACCCTGGATTGACCCACTGACAGTGTGACGGGTGCTGTGCACAGAACAGGACATGCTTACCCTTCCGGGGCACCTGATGTCACTCTTGTTTATTGTGTCGCCTGCGTTCACCCAGTGGCGACATATAGGGATCACCATCCGTCGTCTTGCGTCTTGCGTCGGCGTCGTCACAAAAATTTCTGTCACATTTTCTCAGGAACCATGTATCTGAGCCTTCTGCAATTTGGCATGGAGTATCAGTATGGGGACCTATACCGTGTAAGAGAGTTTCGGATCTCTCGCATGCCCACTTCCTGTTTGGCGGAACTTAGAATATTTTTTTGCGCCTTAAAAATTTCTGTCACATTTTTTCAGGTACCATAAATCCTAGCCTTCTGCAATTCAATATGGAGCATCAGAATGGGGACTTATACCGTGTAACAAAGTTTGGGATCTCTCCGATGCCTACTTCCTGTTTGACGGAACTTAGAAATTTTTTTACCATCATGGTCACAAAAAATTTCTGTCACATTTTCCTCAGGAACCACATATCCCAGCTTTCTGAAATTAAGCATGGAGTGTCAGTATGAGGACCTATACTGTGTAATAGAGTTTTGGATCTCTCTTTTACCCACTTCCTGTTTGACGGAACTTACAATATTTTTTGAGTCTTGAAAATTTCTGTCACGTTTTTCTCAGGAACCATATATTCCCCGTGATCTGCAATTTGGCTTGGAGTATCAGTATGGTGACTATACTGTGTAAGAGGGTCTGGGATCTCTTGCATGCTCACTTCCTGTTTGACGGAACTGTGAATATCATTTTGCGTAATTACGCAGGCGACACATGTCTTCCCTGGAAGACTTACTACTAAGTTGAGAGTTCACACTGTTAGTGCTTTAGTTTTTTTTGTGTTGTATGTGTAATGTTCGTGTGTTTTGTGGGCATGTGGTGTCTTTGGTCTTCCGTCTTTTGGTGTTCTTGCTTTTGCCTTGTCTCTGGACTTTGATTTGTGTAATCCTGTGCTTTGTTCCTTCGGTATTCTACTGCCGTTGTTTCATTACCGAAAATATATCAATATTTACGAAATCACATTTGGTCGTTGAAATGCGCCATAAAAGAATAAGTTGCTTTTTTCAATTTTCCAAAATACAGTAGTTATGCAAGTTTTGTTGAAAACTATTTTATCATATTTCTTTCTAAAGAAAAGTGAATTTAAATATGCTTTGTCCTTAGCTGATTTTGGCTTTTCTGTTTAGATCTTATTGGTAATTTGTTTTCTGTCAGTCTTTACACATATTTCGAAACATGGATATCCAATATTTTGATTTTATCTGCACTTAAGAGACATTAGTTGTCGAAATGTGCATATGCAGAATCCAAATTAACAGCAACTTCGGTATCGTATTATTTATTACCACTGGGCCGATGCCTCTGCTGGTGGACTGTTAGTACCCGAGGGTATTCACCAACCCAGTAGTCAGTACTTCGGTGCTGGCCTGTAAACCGATTTTATCTGGAAACTTGCAATATCTAAACTTAACAAAATTTTGTTCAAAACTAAGGAGCATCTCCCTCTTGCATAGCTCTGTCCTAAGCTGATTTTGGCTATTCTATTAAGATCTTATTGGTAATTTATTCTCTGAACGTCTTTACACATATTTCGGTATATGGATTTCCAATATTTTTATTTTACCTGCACTGAAGTGACATTAGATGTCGAAATGCGCATATGCAGAATTCAAATAAACAGCAACTTCGGTATTATGTTATTTATTCTCACTTACATTCATTATCTTTAAGTGATTTCGCTAATATGCTCTGAATTCAGCAATTTTTTACTAAGGAAAATAAAGATATATGAGAAAGCATGTTTATGGTGAACACGGGTACCCATAAACCGGTTTAAGCCTACCGCTAGCTTTTGCTGGTGCCGACACTAAGTCCGGCTTTCCTGAGTTCCGAATGTTGTTGTTTGCCTTTTGTCTTTTTATTGTTTTTCTGGTGCGATTCGCTGGTGAATTGTGCCATATAATTCTAATTTATGACCTTTCAAGGGATATCCTGTTATCTTTTCTCCATTGATTTGTAAAAAAACGCATAAAATTTGAAAACATTGCCAACTTTTTGTTTTTTTTTTTCATTTATGATCGTAACTGGTATTGATTAGCCTTTTATTTAAGGATACGGTATAGTAAATATTACCTTGATATCCGGGATTACAATATCTTTCCAAATATCGTTGAAAGACGATATTGAGGATGTAGAAATGCGAATATTAGTAGATCTTATATTGCCGTTGTAAAGTGCATCACTATAGCCATAAACCTGCAAAGTCCGTGGTTCCCACCAGTCTACACTTCCAAGACTTATTCCACAGAAATGAGCTTTGAAAACAATGTCTCTTTTTGCAATATTGTTGGTACAAGAGGCATCCTTATTTGTATAATCTGGTTGGAACACATAGAAATTCTGTTTACATCTTGATCTCAAAGTTGCATGCGATGCTACACATCCAACTGGGACTGTCGACGTGAGATTAATGTCGATGGATTCACCTTCGACGACTGTATACTGATATTTATCAGGCTGAATAAAATAAATATATTATTACTTTCCTACAATTATCAACGTCGAAACCGAAACCGAATCCGAAACCGAGACCGAAACCGAAACCAGCATACACTGAATAAACTGTGTTTTATTTCTTTTTACTGCATCTATAATCAGTGTCTTATTGGCTCAAAAGTTAAGCTTTCTTTTTGAAATCTTTACAGTTGATATAGTTATGAACACAATTTAATACAAGCAATAAGAATTAAAGCATAATAGTTATGTAATCATTTTGCAATTTCGTTTCAAAATGTAAATCATGAACAAAATAATCTACATGCATATTAATATAAATGCCCATTTTTTCATGTATTTTTAAGAATTCGTTCATATGCATTTACTCTTTATCCTTCATTAATCTACATGTAACTTGTATAATTGTTGGATTGCTTGTTGGAAGCATCAATCTAAGTGAAGAATAATATGACAAAAATTGTTTTAATGCCTCGCACTTCAAAAGACTACTAGTATTTCTTTTCATTTTACATCTTTTAGTTAAGACTGAAAATAAGAATTATTTTTTACTTTTTTCGTATCGGTATGTGTGTTGATCTGAATATCTCCCGTTCTCTTGATGCTTTGTGTCTTTAATCGTTAGTGAAAGACAAGAAGGTTATGAAGATCCGAAATTCCTCCATAATATTCAAGTCATAAATTCAAAACAAACGTAATGCTAGTCTTGATGGACAACAAATACGAATATAAAAAATGAGAAACATGAATAAGCATATATATTTTGTATTTAAATATTTTAGGTTAGCAATCCTTTACAATGGGATTTGTGACAATTTTTGGATGCCAACGAACAGCAGAATCGAGGGATATGGGGGTTGAAACTTAAAAGGTTTAGATTAAAAGTTTTATGTTAATTAAACAAATCTATGGAGAAAAGGAATTTTGTAGTCAGATTTAAGTTTACGAGATTAACTCGATCTTTATTTAGTTTTTTTTTTTGGAAATTTACTTTATCATATCCTTTGAGCAATTTTAAAATATTGCAATATAAAAAAAATTGTGAATATTAGTATGAATAGTATGAATAAGGTCTGATAAATAGAATTTTTAGTTCGCAATTAAAGCTCAATCTATAGAAAGGACAAAAGCAATTCCGTTTTTGAAAATGTTATCTCATGATATTCTTTGAATCAATTAATATGTTGCGATATACAAATTTCATGCATTTTAACAAAAAAGGATATTAAAAGTAAGATTTTAGTCTTTGTTTTAAAATCAATCTTTCAATACGACCAAAACAAATAAGGTTTTCTTGAAATTTTATTTTAGATTTCCTTTCATTAAGACATACAAATTTCGGGAATTTAAGAATAAAACGAGTATTAAATGTAAATTTTCAGTCTGTACTTTAATTCAGTATTTAATAAATGAATAAAACAATTAATGCTGTTTGAAAATTTAGTTTAATAAATCCTTACAAAAGTGTTTTATATGTTGCGATAAACAAATTTCATGAATTTTATCAAAAACAAGAAATTAAAAGTAAGATTGTAAGTCTGTGTTTTAAACTCATTGATTCAGTATGACCAAAGCAATTCACTTTTTGAACATTTTATTACTTGATATTCTTTTGAAGGAGTTTTAAATGTTGCAAAAAAATAATTCCATGATTTTTAGCATAAATAAACCACTTAATTCTTACTTTTCAAACTCTAATTATGCTTAACTTCATGAAATATCGAGACATTCAAAATTCCATGAAAAAATATAATGAAGTAAGATTGTCATATGAAAGAAAGCTGAATTCTTTTAGTAAGTTTTAAAGATTTAGTTTAAACAATAGAGTTGAAATATTGCCTTTCAAACATTTTTCTGCTAAAATTTTGAAAATTTGTACTTCACAACATATAAAATTCCTTCGAAAGGACATTGAAAAGGCACTTTTCAAAATGCTTATTTTTTTTGGTCGTTTTAAAAGATGTAGTTAAAACCTCAGACTTAAACTTCAACATTTCATACCTTATTTATTCCAACTTTCATGAAATCACATACTTAAAATCTTACCTTTTATTATTGATTAAAATCAGGAAGTTTCTACTTCGCAACACCTAATACTGATTCGAAACAATATGATGAATTTTTTTTTTTCAAAAACTGAATAAGTTAGGTTATTTCTAAAAGAATGCGCGTTAAAAAACAGGCAATAACTTCTCCTTCAGAGAAAAAATATATCACCACACAAACAATCCAACTTTAAGTACACCATACCGTTTACAACGAGAAGAATACTGGATTAGAGAGCTTGGAACCGCAATACCATATGGTTGCAATGATAATATAAAAAGTACAGGTAATTTGTCAAGTCCAGGGTGTAGCTCTGTCAATGTGATGAATATCTTGAATGGAAGCCAACGCCGTCAACGCAGTCATGGGCATCGACATTATACTGCCCCAAATCTGCATGACATTTCAATTACTGGTCTTCTACCATACATGAATGTCCCCCTAGGTATTCATCACATACGCACAAAGCTATATTCTTTACCCCATTCAAAATTACATTCATTTTATAAAATCTGTTTAAACTCTTCCGTGACAGATCCATCGTCACATGAATACAAATTAACTGCAATTGTCTTAGATATTACTCATCACGGACTATTTAAACCTGTTAGTACACCTGCTAATGAACAAGAACGTCGTTCATTCTTAAAACTCAAATTTACAAACAAAGGCTTAGATGCCATAAATCTTGGCAATATTCTTCATAATAAACAGGTTACCACCAAGATACCACCATACTTAGTTCCTCTTATATCTTATACATATACAAAACCAATTGCAACTAACATCTTCAATCACAAACGGGTATTGCGGGATGTCCAAATTGATGACTTCAAATCAAAACCACCTGATTGTTCTTGTCTCTCTTC
>MJUU01056412.1:38082-64886 GCA_002080025.1 Modiolus philippinarum
CTCAAAGACCACTTATTTTTTGGAATTCTACCTAGCAACCATACTTAAAATGTTTGTGTAGTTTAGGATGAACATTTTCATCAATTGGATTTCAAAAATATTTGATTCCAATTTTGGTAAATTTCCTGAAAGTCTCAAAGACCACTTATTTTTTGGAATTCTACCTAGCAACCATACTTTAAATGTTTGTGTAGTTTAGGATGAACATTTTCATAAATTGGATTTTAAAAAATATTTGATTCCTATTTTGGTAAATTTCCTGAAAGTCTCAAAGACCACTTATTTTTTGGAATTCTACCTAGCAACCATACTTAAAATGTTTGTGTAGTTTAGGATGAACATTTTCATCAATTGGATTTCAAAAATATTTGATTCCAATTTTGGTAAATTTCCTGAAAGTCTCAAAGACCACTTATTTTTTGGAATTCTACATGAGCAACCATACTTAAAATGTTTGTGTAGTTTAGGACGATCATTTTCATAAATTGGATTTCAAAAATATTTGATTCCAATTTTGTTAAATTTCCTGAAAGTCTCAAAGACCACTTATTTTTTGGAATTCTACCTAGCAACCATACTTAAAATGTTTGTGTAGTTTAGGATGAACATTTTCATCAATTGGATTTCAAAAATATTTGATTCCAATCTTGGTAAATTTCCTGAAAGTCTCAAAGACCACTTATTTTTTGGAATTCTACTTAGCAACCATTATATATCCTAGAATTCTTTTAGTAACAATTATGACTATCAATAGATAGATTTAAAAAATAATAAGAAAAATTATGCCCAGGGTATATAAGAACTGTTTTCTGTGTCAAACAAGGAGTGTGGGGATAGCTGTCGTTTCCGACAACATCTAGTTTAAAAATTGCAGTTCCAATAATAACATTTGCAAACCATAAACAAATATACCGGTTTAAAGTGTTTCTGAAACAACGGAATTTAAGGCTCAATTACATGAAAAATGAGTACATCAATAAATAATTCTCCCCATATTAAATAACCCAGAAATCCCCTTTCCTTTAATTAAAAGTTGATGATGTGACAAATTTTCAAAAATGAGTTAAAAAAGCATTTAGGTAAATCGTTTGGCATCTGATCTGATTAGTAATTATTAATAAGCATAGTTCGATATAGAAGATTTCTGGCGAAGAAATATGAGATGTTGGCATTTTCGTTTATGCTCAGAATATTTACTATCTTCTGGTGATGACCAAGGGTCTGATCCTGCTGCATGTGCAGTGTTATAACCTCTTGTCCATCCAAACATCTTTTTTATACTTTTGCTAAGTTCTTAGTTAAGGTCCATATCTTTGGTACATTGTACTAGATACTTTTCACTTAAGCAACTTTGTTTAATTTTTCTGTTAAACAAGCTAAATGTCTTCATCCGTTTATCAGATCTGAATTTAAAATAAAAAGTAGATCTGAATTGAGTATATTTGCACACAAATCGATGCAAGTGTAGGAAAATTTGCAAGGCAAGTGTTATTTAACAAACACTTGTGACAATAAGTGACAAGGAAAATGTTGGTTTTGCATAATGTAAGAATAAGCTGTAATTTTGATTAAAAATACTTTATTTGCAAATTAAAATGATGTATTTCTAGTCTTTATTATAGTTAAAAAGGTCACCAGGCAATAAGCCTAATGCCTGGCCATTTTATTCAGGCAATAGGTCTATTTCCTAGACTTTAAGACTAGTGCCTGACTTGTTTCAGTCAATAACATTACTGCATAGGCATTAGCTTATTGTCTAATTTTGCTTATTGCTTATTGCCGCTAACATATACGTTGTAATCATATCAATGAGATTTTGTTGTACAAGTCGGCACAATTGAAGAACCAATCCTACTCACCCGAAATCTAAAATAAAAAGTATGGGTCCCCATGATTGCTTTTTCAGGAATTGAGATCAAAGTTTGCTAATTTTTAGCATAGAATGGGCGAGGAAAATATGGAAAGGAATTTTTAGCTCAATAGAAATGAACTTTTTATTCCTGAGAATTTTATGTATTTTTGTGAACAGACACTATATGATGTCATTTATTGGTTCCAATAAAACTAGAGGCTCAGAGATTGAGCTCACCTGACAAAATGTTTCTATGTCATGCATGACAAAAAAAAATGTATTTTACCAATGAGGTATAATGTTACACTATGTTCTCCATTGGCACAAGTGTTTTTCTCTGATCCTATTGAAATGAGTATCATTTTCAGCTAGATTTCACGTCTTCACGGATTTGACATAACCGGATTTGACTCAACCCCGGATTGACTAACTGATAGTGTGACGGGTGCCGCTAGCGGAGCAGGACATGCTTACCCTTCCGGAGCACCTGATGTCACTCCCGGTTTTCATGGGAGTTCACACTATGAGTGCCTTAGTTCTNTTGAAGAACCAATCCTACTCACCCGAAATCTAAAATAAAAAGTATGGGTCCCCATGATTGCTTTTTCAAGAATTGAGATCAAAGTTTGCTAATTTTTAGCATAGAATGGGCGAGGAAAATATGGAAAGGAATTTTTAGCTCAATAGAAACTGAGAATATTATGTATTTTTGTGAACAGACAGTATATGATGTCATTTATTGGTTCCAATAAAACTAGAGGCTCAGAGACTGAGCTCACCTGACAAAATGTTTCTATGTCATGCATGACAAAAAAAAATATATTTTACCAATGAGGTATAATGCTACACTATGTTCTCCATTGGCACAAGTGTTTTTCTATTATCCTATTGAAATGAGTATCATTCCAATACAGTTTAGTTAAATTTGTTTAGTTTCAGAGAAGATAATGAAAATTATGATTTTCACATACCGGGCTACGACGTTAAACTGTGTTCTGCACTGGAGGCCATGTTTTGTCGGATATATTGAAATGTGTAAATTTTGTATAGTAACTTCCGTACATCATTCCTGTAAAGTTTGGTTGAATTTGCTCCAGCAGATTAAGAGGAGAAGAATAAAATGTGACTTTTCCTATAGGGTACAATGTTAAACAAGTTCCGCGCTGGCGGTCAAGTTTCTTGTCGGATTGAAATAAAATAGTACATTATCCCTGTACAGTTTGGTTGAATTTGCTTTGGTCCTTTCAGAGGAGAACATGAAAATGTGATTTAACAATAAGCTCCAATGTTAAACCTAAGATCCGTGCTGGCTGCCATGTTTTTTATCAGATCTGAATGAAATGAGCAATCTTTCTTAAGGACTTTGAGTACATAATTCCTCTTAAATTTGGTTGAATTTGCTTCAGTAATTTCAGAGAAGATGAAAATGTAATTTTTCGCATAGGGTTCAATGTTAAACTCAGTTCCTCCCTGGCGGCCATGTTTTGTATCGGGTCGGAAAGAAATGAGCTATCTTTGTAAAGGACCTTCCGTACATCATTCCTGTAAAGTTTGGTTGAATTTGCTTCAGCTGTTTCAGAGCAGAAGATGAAAATGTGTTTTCCATATGGTCCAATTATGTTTCCTGCTTGGGGCCATGTTTTTATTCGATTGTAGTAAAATGAGTTATCTTGTTAAGGACCTTCAGTACATTCATGTAAAGCAATCGTAACTACTCGGCCGTGTAGGGATTTTTAAGCGGACCAAATAACGGAATCTAAAACCCCAATGACGGTGAAAAACGAATTTCGGGTCAATGTATACATATGCAACGGGAACGTCAAGTCGTACCCTTATTCATGAATTATAATCGCCGTGTTGCCATAAAGAACTGCACACAAATGATAAGGATAACTAGAGGCTCAGAGAATGAGCCTGTATCGCTAACCTGACAAAATGCTTCTATGCCATGCATGACCAAAAATGATGTCTTTACCAATGGGGTCTAATGTTTAGCTATGTTCTGCATTAGCACCATTGTTTTTTTTAAATGAGTAATTTTTGCAATGGACCTTCTATACATTTAGTTAAATTTGCTTGACTATTTTCAGAGAAGATGATAAAATTAGGATGGTTTTCTAATACCGGGCTCCAATGTTAAACTATGTTCTGCACTGGAAGCCATTTTTTTTGTTGGATTGAAATGAAATATGCAATTTTTCGTTAAGGACCTTGAGAACATCATTCCTGTAAAGTTTGATTGATATTGCTCACGTGGTATCAGAGGAGAAGATGAAAATGTGATTTTCCCATATGGTCCAATGTGAAACTGTGTTCCGTGCTGGGGAGGGGGGCATGTTTTTTATCGGATCAGAACGAAATGAGTAATCTTTGTTAAGGCCTTCCATACATCATTCCTGTAAAGTTTGGTTGAATTTGCTTCAGTGGTTTCAGAGTAGAAGATGAAAATGTGATTTTCCCATTGGGTCCAAGTTAAACTATGCTCCGTGCTTTTTAGTAAATCATTCCTGTAAAGTTTTGTTGAATTTGCTTGAGTGGTTTCAGAGAAGAAGATGAAAATGTGATTTTTCCCATAGGATGCAATGTTAAACCTAAGTTCTGCGCAGGCGGCCATGTTTTTTTGTCGAATTGAAACGAAATAAGCAATCTTTGTAAATGACTTTCCATACATCATTCCTGTAAAGCTTGGTTGAAGTTGCTTCTGTGGTTTTGGAGGAGAAGATGAAAATTTGATTTTCCCATTGGGTCCAATGTTAAACTATGTTCTGTGCTGGTGGCCATGTTTTTCATTGGATCGGAACGAAATGAGCAATTTTCGTTAAGACCTTTAGTACATCATTCCTGTAAAGTTTGGTTGAAATTGCTTCAGTGGTTTCAGATGAGAAGATGAAAATGTAATGTTTTCCCATATGGTCCAATGTTAAACTATGTCCCGGGGTTGCGGCCATCTTATTTATCGGATTGGAACGAAATGAGAAATCTTTTTTAAGGACCTTAAGTACATCATTCCTGTAAGGTTTGGTTGAATTTGCTTCAGTGGTTTCAGAAGAGAAGATGAAAATGTGACTTTCCTATAGGGTCCAATGTTAAACTATGTTCCGTGCTGGTGGTCATGTTTTTTTATCGCATCGGAACAAAATGAGCAATCTTTGTTAATGGCCTTTAGTACATCATTCCTGTAAAATTGGTTGCATTTGCTTCAATGGTTTCAGAGTAGAGGATGAAAATGTGATTTTCCCATTGGGTCCAATGTTAAACTATGTTATGCGCTGGCGGCCATGTTTTTTATTGGATCGGAACGAAATGAGCACTCTTTGCTAAAGAGCTTTAGTAAATCATTTCTGCAAAGTTTTGTTGAATTTGCTTCAGTAGTTTTAGAGAAGAAGATGAAAATGTGATTTTTCCCATAGGGTTCAATGTTAAACCTAAGTTCTGCGCTGAGCAATCTTTGTAAAGGACCTTCCATACATCATTCCTGTAAAGTTTGGTTGAATTTACATCAGTGGTTTCAGAGGAGAAGATGAAAATGTGGAAAGTTTAACGGACGACGGACGGCGGACAACGGACGACGGACGCCAAGTGATGGCAAAAGCTCACACTGACCCTTCGGGTCAGGTGAGCTATATTACACATGTCATTGTCAAGTTATGTGGAAATTGGAACCCTTCATTAATTTTATAAAAGGTTTTACAATATTATAATGTTTATAGCGTGGCTTTACTAGAACAATATGACCCCGTAAGATTACTTCTGGTGAACAATTTAAGAAGGATTCCTTCTATGTGCAAACGAGGTTATTTTTTTAGTGTAGCGGAAATGGCCGAGTAGCTACGATTGTCCTGTAAAGTTTGGTTGAATTAAATGCTTCAGTGGTTTCAGAAGAGAAGATGAAAATATGATTTGGATCAGGTGAGCTAAAAGTGTATATGTCACAATGTTTTAAATGGACATTTCTTACAAAGTTTCCAGATTACACATTATTTATGAGAAAAGGAAGTTAATTCGCGACAAAATAAACGAAATATGACGTTTTACATCGATCATTCAATTATGACGTCACAAAGAAAAAGCCGTCACATTTCTGTTCCGGCCCGATAATTAAACCCACCCCGTATCCGATTCTTTTATAATGCGCGAATGAATTGCGCAGCGCAATAGTGTCTATCTACCTTAAATACAATGAACAGTCAGATCAAAATAACAGTTTTTAGAAATGAATAAATGATACAAATTTTGGAAAATGAACGTGACAATAACGACAAAAACTGAGAGTGTCAAATATTTAGGTTGATTTAAAGTTAATTGCTTCGTCTACCTCAGCTACTCATGATGTATTACTTACATATAATCCCGCATGAAAAACGTCGCTGTACATCAGAGGACTAGGCGTTCCATTCTTCGAAAATCTACTTCTAATAGCACATTTCACCTGCAAAAAAACCCCTAATACTGGCAACATTTAAATCACCTTTAAATATCCCAAACCTAAATAGTTTTTATTGCATTCATTCTGTGGCTAACAAGTATATCATTGAAGTAATTACAAAATTACCGAACATAGTTGCCAAGAGCCGAAGTCAATGAGAAAAAAAAAACAATCAGATTGAAACCACCAGAATAACTGTCGACCGCAGTGTTCTTGACTTGGTACATGTATTTCAAAGGAAAAAGTGGATTAAACCTGTTTTATGACATGCCTAACGTAAGGTTTCGGTTTTATCGTGTTAATTCTGTGAATTACAAAATTTATTCTTTTTTAGTACCGATATATCAAAGACTTTTAGACAAAAACATAAATAAATAATAATGATGGAAATGATTTTTAGCTAGATGGTAAATAAATAGCAACATAACGGTAAGATGAAATTAGGAAATTTTAAAAGTAGGAAGTGTTGAAGTTAAGTACTTAAAATTCATGATTTCAAAATTCTATTTAATTCGAAAGACATTATAAATAAATAATCAATGTAGCTATGTGTGCATATCTTCGTATTTTGAATCAAATGCAAAACTATCGTCGGTGAAGTTTCGGAAAAATCAATATATATTAACGACGAAAGATATGGAGTAAATGCAAATGAAACAAAGCCCCTACAAATACATGGTAAAACAAGCAAAGGAAGAACGCTTTTATCGTTGTTCGTCATCTTGAAGTCACCATCAGGCCTTCAACAATGAACTTTTCTCATATCTCATAGTTAGTTTAAGACGGCTCCTAACTCTGGTTTGGGCGGAATTCTTTGCTAACAGACCTGGGGTAATTGAAAAATGTAATTGTAATTGACTGTAATTAATTACATTTTTAAACGTAATTGAATGTAATGTGCAATTGAGAGAATTTTCAATTACATGTAATTGTAATTTAATTAATTACATGGCTGAAAACCCATGTAATTACAATTACTTTTTCAATTACTTTTCAATATCATGTAAATAGGGCATAAATTCAAAGACCTTTGTTTTAAATAACATCTTAAGACCAAAGATAAAAATGTTTCGATAAATGTTTCTAATTCTTGGAAAACGTTCTACTTCCATTTTAAACTTACTTTAAAATAATAATAATTATATATGTATTTACAAATGTCAATGTGAATTTAGTTATTTTAATGACTTTCCGAAATTTGTGCATGTATGGTCAAGAATTAAAAATCAAAAATATATGCCGCCTATGGATAAGAACTAGGACTAGCAAAGGCTTGTCACTTATATGATGGTAACTAAATAGTTAGTGTAATTGAAGATAATCTGTAAGGTGATATGAACCAGAAGATATGAATTTCAAGTAAAATTGTTGAGACATTCCAATATATTGGAATTACATGTATTTTGCAGGTACACTCCTAATTAATTTTATTTTATATTTTTACAAATAGTTCATTTAATGCAAGAGTTTGGTTTCCTTACATTTGTTTTTGCTTATACCCATTTGACTATTTGAATTTGATTCACCCAAATTCACCTGTATACTTGTTCCTTTTTCATTTTGTATAAAACTGCATTTTGAAGCATGGAATATTAATTGCCAGGTTCATATCTCCTAAACATCAATCATTTTTCAAAATTACAATTTCACCTATACTCAGTCAATACACAAGAATTGTTATTATGGATATCATAAGTTAATTAAGAGAAATATTATTTTATTTATTAATTAACATTTCCTGTACTCCCAGGTAAATTACTACAAATATTTAAAGTGTAAAGGCTCTATAAACATACTAATGTACAACCAGCAATTAAGTTTTACTTATCAAAACAAAATGTCATAAATTAAAGGTTTTAATTGATGTAATAACCAAATAATACATTTAATGAGAAAAACAGAGTACACTTGTCTATATCTTAAGATGAAAAATTGTGGTAATTTATTTATTCTAAATAATAAAATGGATTAATATATTTAATGGTTAAGTGTTTTGAAAACATATCTGCAAAAACATGAATAGTGGTTTAACATGATTATGTGAAATGTGATATCTTTTAATTGTAAATTTTGAAAAAATAAATACCTGCTCAAAACCATAGAAATCACATTTGCCTTATATTGTTTTGTTTTCTTGAATACAAACTGAATTGATTCCAAAACAAAGAATACATCAACATTGTTAAATTTTGTACCGAATACATAAATGAATATATACCTACTAAATAAAGAAATGAAAACAAAAAGTAACACCAGTGTTTTTTCATTGACATTAACTATGCAATATTCAAGTTCTGGCCCTTTACAGGGCACCTAACGGATGCAGTAATTTGTTTATTGCTGTAGACTTATTAATGGTCTATAGTTGAAAGCCAACATTTTAAAAAGTGAACGGAAATATTCTTAGCAAACTCAAAATATCAGTTACCCAGTCGCTTTCACCTTTCATCGAAATTTGTGGTTGGAAATTGTCCTTGGGTGTCACCCTATAAAGTTATCATGTATCATATCACACATATCATATGAAGTGTAAAATTGAAATGTAAGTTGTAATTTAATTAATTAAGTTCCTAAAGTAATTGTAATTTAATTAATTACAACAATGAAAATTGTAATTGTGATTGTAATTTAATTGAGGGAATTTGAAATGTAATTGTAAGTTAATTCATTACATTTCAAAGTAATTGACCCCAGGTCTGTTTGCTAATTATTAAAACGACGCTACATCCATGTCTTTCCAATTCATGGATGTGTAATCGTCAACAAGCAAAAATTAAACTTCAAAGTGTTATAATCTTACAATCACTGTCATCCGTTGCTCGACAGAATCACTAGTGTCTTAAGCTAATGGACGATTACAACATATAGACAAACACAGTGCACTCATCAAGTCGATTTTAAGAAATTTGGTTTTAGAAAATACAGTAAAACTTGCTTATAACGAATCTCAGGGTACTGGTGAAATAAATTCGTTTTATTGTTATAGCGAAATTTGCTATATATAATATAACGAACTGGTTTTAACAGATGAACATGTAATCAAGTTATCTTAAAAAAACGTATTATTGAACAAGTAAATATAATTTACGCTTTGATTAAGAAATTAAAAATCTTGTTCATACCATGCATACGAATCATTTGTGCTAAGAATACTCGAAATATTTCAATTTTCGACCATGTCATTCAAGATGCATCAGCAAACGAATACCTGAGCAAAAATGATGAAAGGGGACTGATTTTCATTCTCGGCATACTGAAGAATTTCATTTTTTTTGTTTCCAAAGAGATTGCATGTCTTTTGCGACTCAGCAAAGCCATATTTGAACAAAAACGAAAATGACAGAAGCTTTTACTTTCCTGTATTGACTGATTATAATTTATTGCTCATGAAAAGAAAAAAAAACACAGTTTGACCATTCGATACGCGTGGTTGACAATTTACCATTTGCACACCCTTCTCAACGATAAGCTGAACCTCGGGTGTAATGCTCCGAGTTAAGATTATCCTGATATCCAGCAAATATACAATGATTTGTATCTTCTGATCATTATGTATTGGCTTAACAAAAGGATCAGCTTTACACGGAGCATTGCATCCAAGTTAAGCTTATCACTCTGTCTGTGTGATTTGCATGTCGTTATATCCGACAAAAAGTACACGTAATTATTCATCACGGGGATAAGAAAGGACTTCGCTGTAACAGAAAATTCGCAACAAGCAAATTCGTTATAATTTAATTAATTATAATGAATCGTTGGGCATTTGCCGGAGATTGCAATAAACTTCGCTATAACCGTGTTCGTTTTATTCGACTTTTACTGTAGTGAGATGTGGGCACTGTAAAAGGACTTACCAAAATGCATGCCAAACTTTCAAAGTATGATAAAATGTAGTATATTCATGTAAGAGAAGTTCTCTCACAAACAAGTTCACCATAACAGAAATACATAGAGAGCATACATCTCTTGCACGGGGAATATAAACATGATTGGTAATAATCAAACGAACAATTTCATTTTTGTAGTATTTATGATTTTTTTTACCGTTTTTCCATATTCTGAAAAATGAAAATAAGTGGATAACTTGCAGTTATCTGTCTTAGCTATCATTACATGTGGCTTTGTTTTTTGCTAAATGTATTTGAAAATAAAGCAAAATAAATATGAAAGATATATTTTCTTCTCCGATGATATTGACCTAAAAGCTCTAATGTTCTTCACCCTGAATGCATTTGAACAACCTCTTACCTCCATGTTCATTTTATAAGTGCCTATCCAGTCAGTATGTTTCAAATCAGTGGTTGTTATATTGCTGTAATGAACGTTTGTTGTAGATTTAATACTGTTGCCGTTAATATACCAATGAACATCATAAAAGTAGCTTCCATTAGAAACATCATCAAATCTTGATCTAAATACAGGAATCAAGCTCGGCGTTGGATTGATTCCGGGAATAGGCAATGCGTCTCCCTGCATCAGTTCAGGCTTTACAGATACTGGAATCATTTCCCCAGGGAAATTAGCTGCAATAAACATACGTCTTATCATATACTGCATTAATTGTAGATTCTGTTTCTAACTGATCATTGTGATTCTTGACTTTTGTTGAAAAAAAAGTGTTTTTGAGTCGAGCCTAAATCATTTGCTGTTTTTAAAACGATTCTTTGTTTTTCTAAGAAAGATTAATTTTTACTGAAGTTATTATTATCTGTGCTATTTTGCAATGAAATTCGCAAAAACTTACTAACTGCTTTCGATTACCTAATTTTGCATTTTATGATTTAACTTCTCTCGATAACACAATTTTGCTTTTCTGATTAAACGTCTTTGGATAACACAATTTTGCTTTATCTTTCACTTAAATCTATATAAGAAGTTTTAAAGTTATCTTTTTCGATATCATATCGCTTATCAAAACACATACTGGTAGCTCAAATTGTTGTGATTCGTAGCTACGTAGTAACAGTGATGTCATAGTTAAAATGTGGTATACCACGATGTAATGGAACCCATGAAATAATGAGAAACTAGTATAAATAATAAAAGCATGCTGAAATTACACCGAAGAGAAACTTTAAATACTCGTACTGAAATAAAAGCTTAGAGGTAGTTCACACTGTATGCATTAAATCAATCCAAAAGCTTATATGTCGTATTACTAATTATATGTTGGCAAAACTTACAAGTGCACCCTGGATAGAACCCAGACTCTGACGACATGTCACTAGGACAACTTACTGGACCGCTACCTGTTCAATGAAAGTAATGAGGTAATTTAAAACAGACAAAAAAACCGAAAAGGATATACATGTAAATAACTGAAGACATTCAGTTTGCAAGATTGAGTGCAGTATATATGTAAAAAAATCAAGTCATTAAGTAAAAACATGCACCATTTATGGTAAGTTAAAGAGTAATGTAACGTTTTCAATCATTAATCCTGATAAACCTAGAGTATGAGGAAAACAGTTTTGTAAATCATGACATTATGAATATTACTCTCAATATTAGGGAAATTGATAATTTTGAAATTAAAGTCGTCCATTTTATCCTAAAGATTAGTACGGAGATGACCATTTTGGTCGAATTCAAGATGTTAGTTCAAAAACTATATAGATCGTGTAGTCTCTGTTGTTTTCTATCTGTCATTCTTGTGATATATTGATTGGACCAATAAAGCAAAAGATGCATATTAACAGAACGTCCTCATTGTATCTGTAAATGAGACTGAAGGCCTCTTTCAATTATTGAGCCTTTAGCGTCCCAAAAGAAATTCAGTCTCCAGGGAGTGCAAATAAACGAGCAGAAGTTGTGCCTGTTGTATACCTACTTGCACCGTTAAATGACAAATATTATCAATAATAAAAATCAACCATACTGCATACCCATTTTGCATCCTAGAAAACTTTTTCTTTTCAATTATTTTGTGTATTAATAATTTAATTAACTATTCAAAAGATTTCTTTGAGTGATATGTTTAATTCGCAATTTCGAAATTTTAATTTATCATTAGAAAGCGAGGCATAGAGAGTGGAAAAATCATATTATTCGAGAGAATGCATTTACGAAATTGAACTGACAGACCACATACAACAACAAGGTTTTCAATTGTTATATTGGTTAGGGTTAAATTTGAAAAAAAAACAAAAAAAAAAACAAGAAAAACGTTAAGGTCGAATTGATGGATAACAGTTTCGTACAGATTAAAGTTAGATAAAGATAAGGTTACGTTTATATCTTAGGGTAGTAATGGAGATATGTAAATGGTAAGGTTAAAATAAAACGATCAAGGACGAGTTGAGTAAAGTTTAAGTTTTAAGAATCTCCTTGTTTAGGTAGAATAAGCATATAATTTAAGAGTAATTATTCATATCAGAGAAGAGTTAACGTGAAAAGAGATTTTAAGTTTCCAGGAAACACTATCTAAAAATTATAGAATCAGTAGAAAATACGAAAAGGTAGAATGCACATGTTTATAAAGAGAATGCACATATGTCGAAAGGCGCGCAATGAAAATCGATACATGGTTCACATTTTACATTACACACATTTAATAACCCAAGATTTAAAGAATATTTACATCGGATCTACCACCAGGGAATTTGAAATTAAAGAAACAACCGATATACCCAGTTCTGCTTCATACCTCGACCTTTTGTTATACATTGACGAACATGGACGTCTGAAATCTAAGTTATATGACAAATTTGATGATTTTGACTTCCCAATTGTTAACTTTACAATTAGTTCGTTACTACTGGGCTTGTAGTTCATACAATGACTTCTTGGAAAGAGCAAAAGCACTGTCACAAAAACTGCTATGGCCGTCACCACGACATCATAGATAGGTATTAAATGTCGATGTCACAAATATAAACGAACATTTTAAGCTAGATTTACGTCGTCCCGAATTTGACATTATCGATTCCGACTTTACCCTGCATTGATCTACTGGCAGTGTGACGGTTGCTGTATACAGAGCAGGACATGATTATCCTTCCAGAACAACTGATGTCACCATCGATTCATGGGTGTTCACACTGTCAGTGCTTTAGTTTTCTATGTTGTCTTGTTTATCCTAGTGTTGAATTTTAGCGTTGTCCTCATTAGTGATGTTTGTGGTACCGATTTGTCCTTGTTAAAGTCTGAATACTAAAGAGATTTACAGAAGTTTTTCCAATTTTTTTTACCTTTGTACTGTTTGAGGGTAAGAGAACGGACGCGTAGCATCGATTTTTTTTGTCTACGAAAATGACATTCATCAATCAGCTACAAAACCGATCTTCAAAATCCTTAAATGCCTCGCTGACTGTGTGACGGGTGCTGTATACAGGACAGGACATGCCTATCCTTCCGCGGAGCACCTGATCCCACTTTGCCTTTTGAAAGTTCACACTGTTAGTGCTTTAGTTTCTAGTGTTGTATTTGTAGTGTTTGTGTGTTTTGTAGGTGTGTAGTGTCATTGATCTTCCGTCTTCTGCTATTCTTGCTTTTTTATTGTCTCTAGACTCTTATTTATGTAATCGTGTGCATTATTCTGTCGGTATTCTACTGCCGTTGTTTGGTACTATAATGGAAAACGTATAGCTTAAGAGACAAAGGCAGTAGGATACCGAAGGAACAAGAGAAGTAATGAAAATCTAAGTCTAAAGACATAGCAAAAACGGCAACAGAGAAAAACAATGACAAAAAAGGACGTGAGACAGCCACAAGGCACAGAAATAAAAAAAACGACATTAAGAAGTAAGGCACTCATACTGTGAATTCTCATTAAAACCGGGATTGACATCAGGTGCTCCGAAAAGGTAACCATTTTTGCTCTACTAGTGGCACCCATCACGCAATTATTGAGTCAATCCAAGGATGAGTCAAATCCGGTAGTGTCAAATTCGTGAAGACGTGAATTCTAGCTGACAATGTCAGTTTTCATTTGGGACACAAACACGTCATACCTGTCAGTAATGTCAAGGTGAAGGCTTGTATCTGCTGAGTCTCTGACCTCTTCTGAAACTATGCAAAGCTGTCTTGGATTCATTGAAGTCGTGCACAATTCCTTTTTGGATTGGAACAAGAAAAATGCTATATTTATCCGTTGTTGAATTTGGTCATTGTTCCTCATGCTGCACCATTATGGTACGCAGTTTTTGTAATCTGAAGCACACTTTATGCCAAATGATTTTGAAATATTGCACCGTTGTGGAAAGACACAATAATATCGATTATTTTCTTTTTGGGTAGTGTTGAATACAAAATGTCAAATTCATCAATTGTGTAACTTTTTATATTTTTATATCACATTTTACACCCAGTTTATGCAATCTGAAACTCTAATAACACCTGTAAACCAACATTTCTGACACATTGAAAAGTTGATTTAAACACTCTGAAGGTAAGGACATTTACTTTTTACCAGTTTTTAATTCACATTTTCAGTTTGTTTTATTTAGATTAAGGCTTTCCATATTTGTTTTATTTTGATGCTGCTGATGAAAGGTTACCCCTTGAAACACGTTTACAGCATAACTAAATTTACTGTTTGTTATGCAACTTGTTTCTTTTTGTATAAGTGACTACTTTAAATCAAAGATTGATTTTTTTTTAAAAAAAAAGTCATTAGAAACTGTCCTACAGGAGAACTGCACATCTTTTATTGAATTTTTAAAGCATTAGGTAAAAGGTTGCAAGGATTAAGATTTTACACTATAATGTTACAATATGAAAACAAACATTCACTAATTAGTTCAACAATAGATAAGTTTGGCAGTTCTACTCAAACAGACGAAAAATGGAGGTATACATCTTACACGTTTCTAAAACAAGTTTCAAAGTTGCAGAGTATCGGTTTGAAGGTGTTCGAGTATAAGATTACACAAACTTGGTACCACAAAGCGTGACGTATGAACCGTGTCGAGAGAGTCCTAAACCTTCCATCACCGTTGGAGATGCAGGTCTTACTCAAATTATTTGACCTGACTAGTCATGATTTAACTGAATAAATTTTGAAGCTATGTTCATCTTTTATAAATAATGAAAGCGTTCATACTGGGAAGTTTATTCAGGAGTAAAACGGGCACACTGATTTTTCAAAAATGTTTGTTGTTTATTTTTAGTGGAAATTATTGTATTTTCCTGTAAAATGTAAAGCAAAATAACGACGATGGTGACTTAAAGGCAATTAATATTATGAAGAATAATTATGAAAGGGTTATACACTAACTAATGACTCACCAAAACAATACGACGAGTTTACCGAAGTATTGTGTAGGTTATACAGATAATAGTCACCGCATTTACGGATTTCAATCTCAATTGTATCTCCACAGATATCATCATTTGTTTGGACACATGCTGTTCGTGTTACATTTCCGTCCTCACTGTCAGGTAATGTACCTAAAATCGTAATTAAATGAATGGACATTAAAAAAAAGAGATGAACCATACATATATTCTAAGTTCTAGCAAGGTAATCAACCCTTTGTCAAACCCGCGACTTTTCTAAGATACAAACGACGTAGCTTTGTACATGTACCTTTTTTTTCTTTAGCTGTTTTATACTCAAGTCATTATATATTTTCAATGTTCAGCTATACTCAAGTTTTTTCTTTTCATTTTAATAGGTTTGGTTGTAAACAAAATAGTTATTGTATATGAAATGAATGTTTTAACCATGGCAAAGGCAAATACACGAAGGAAAGGTGGTTTTACTTGAATTATTCAATACGGGACTTTCGACATAGGAACTCTCGTGTAATTGAAGGCGGAAACGATCTTCTCAAATACCAGTGAGAAGGATAACCAGAATCCAGTCCTATTGAAATATAAATATAAACCACCTTAAAACAAACTATTTATTAAGGCACGGACCATTTTATTTTCATGGGGGGGGGGCTGGTATTTTTTACCGAGCCGGGAAATTTTTTTCGCCCGCTACGCGGACCCAATTATTTTTTTTTGACAAAAATCGGGGCCAGAAATTTTTTTCTAAAAAATACCAGGCACCCCCCCCCTCCTGAAAATCAAATGGTCCGTGCCTACATTGAAGTGTACTTATAATATATCCTGCATGACAATTATTTAACTAAATTTTAATTGACGACGGTTAATTTATATCTTATCATGCAGCACAGTCAATCTTTACTTTACCTATCATTCAATTCCTTGGGTACACAGATAAACAAACTTGTTCCCTTACTGAATTCATTCCTTTTTACCTAAATCACCCTTAGCTCAACAGTGTCAATTAAGTAGTGATTCCATCTCAAGGTATTGATGTATTGATTTTTTACGAAAAATAATAGATTTGTTTTCGGAGTGAACACGACTCAAAATTTCGTATTATATGTAAGGAATTCCCCGTTAGAATAACATGCTAAAATTTATTGACGAGGAGTAACGTAAGCTTTCTTTTGCTGTTATATAATGCAAACGATTAGAATTTTGGTTAATCTATATCTTCGGACAATTAATAATTCCACTCGTATTTTGATTTGAAAAAATGTCCTTGGCATCAGTTTCAAACCCGATCAGGGCTACATCTGGACAATAAGCTCCATCTGTGAATAACAAATTACCGTTGTAACTGTGATTTAGTATCTCAGAGGGTCATTTCGACAACTTGTATTTCTTTGTTAATGGTGTATATGGTTGGAACATTTTGCTTGGAACAATTGGTAGCACGGGTTATCTGCATGGTCCGCTATTGCAGAGCCGTTATAGTGTTTCTTCTTATATTTACAAGAAAAAAAAAAATCAGGCAATATTTGTATCGACGTAGATTTTCAATGATTGATGTTTAGTTTCCAGGAATATCATGTTCATGGGAGACCATAGGAGACACCTTACGTGTGGATTTCATTATTTGGACAAGGCGTTGTGCTGGAGATAGATATGAACTTCACTGGTTGAGCGACAAGTAATAGCACATCATAAATGATGTGTTATTTCTTTTTTTGAAGTTTCTATTGGACCACTGTGAGATCTCGTTGGCCGTGATTAACGTTGCTTAGTAACGATGTTGTTATTTGAAACAAAACAGTGACATCACAAGCAAACAAACACAGAAGCAGTTTGGCACTACACTTTCACTGCATTTATTAATGAAAATCATAAGAGAAATAGTTTTAACTACTCGAAAGAATTGTATATCACTGGATATCAACTCTTGTTATGAAATTCATATAAAAAGAAATCGAAATAATAATAAGAAAACAACAAAAACAACAAGTCTTCGTTTGGGAGACTTAATAAACTCGCCAAAGGCATGTTAACATATTGGAATTAAGTAACTCTAGTCGATATATAGCGATATACAATTCTTTCTCGTAATGAAAACTTTAAATAGCCCCTGACGTACAACATTATACACATACTGCCCGCCATTGAGGATGGTATACTAGATTACCACACGAAGGAAGTATATCACCCGACACTGTAGTCAAGGGTGATATTCTTCTCTGATTGTGGTAATATAGTATACCATCCGAAATTACAGGCAGTATGGGTTATATTATACTAAAAATCTTGACTGCATTACTACTTCAAGTAACATCAAAGACGTCACTGTACAATTATAGCGAGTGATATACTAGACAGAAGGGTGGTATACTCAACAGAGGGATGGTATACCAAAATACCAACCCTTACGATTAACCAATCAAAAGTAATGAAATTCATGTGAAGTTTAATATAATAATAAATAATTACTCTCCTGTTATGCATGCATCATCCGTCATGTGAGAAATAATGTGCCAAAGTAAAATCATAGCTTAAAAGAGTCAGTCATATGGTTTAAATGCAACGACCCACGTGGCGAGATAAAACCAACTAAAGGATTAAGAATATTATTTATATTAAGGACAACAAATATTAGTTTTGCGTTTAAATTGTTGACTCTTTTTTTTATTATTTGTTTACAAATTTTACATACCATTTAACCAAATTGGTTTCCTTGTACCACAATGATTTACACTTGGTGGTTGCATAGGCATCTGGTCACCATTATCACTAATAACACGATACCATCCTGTTTCCATGTTGTCATCACTGAAACTCATGTCAAATCCTTCCTCTAAAACGTATCCTCCAGAGCGTTTCTCTTCGTTTTCTATAACCAAGTATTTGAGGCATTCCCCTAAAATCAATAGAAAACAAAATCATAGAAATGACCCGAAACATAAGAACATTTTTAAAAGCAGGCGGCATTCAAAGCAACATGTAATAAAAATAATACATATTAACATATTAGAGAAGCACTTTATTCGTTTTTTTTCTCATTTTATCTGTACTTAAGAAACAAAAGTTGTCAAAATGGTCATCTAAAGAACTGAAAACTTTCTTGTGAAAAGTTAATGAGACAAATCTACTAAACTAAGCAAAGGTACAACGTTTTTATCGTTTTTTTTAGCAGGCATCCAACAGTGAGTTTTGATCATACATAAAAGTAAGTTCATAATGACCTTTAGCAATGGTTTGAGCAGAATACATTCCTAAATGTCAATCAATGTTACATCAAAGTCTTCTCTGGTCATAGATGCGAGATCGTCATCAAACATAAAATATATATTTGTACTAAATCAATACGATGTTATATTGACCAAAACATACATCTTGACCTCCAGCCTTGCTGACGATTGATATGCCTTCATCAAAAAGGGAAATTAAATGATATTGCTCCGATTCTAATATATGAAACTAAATTATTAACGGATGTAGTTCAGTCGGTTTATAAAAGATCGGGTTTTCAAAGCCCATGCAATATAATTAAACATGTAATCTAAGAACTTGCCATCAACTTTGTATGTTTTTAAGCTCATAAAATATGGAGAAGTGGTATATATCAATTCTGGTGTAGCTGATTCGTTCGATTTCTGGATTCTGTATAGGTTTCCGTTTTGCCAAATACTAAAATATATATAATTTTCAGTAATGTCGATTCCCATATATGAAGCAGAAATTTCAAGTCTACTTTTCACATCAGATCCATCAAATGAGGCCGAATGCAGATATGGTTTTGTCCAGTAGATTCTGTTTCCACTGAAATCTGTAGAAAAGAAATCCAAATACCAATATAATTTTTGAAAAAAATAACTAATAAAAAAAATTGTTGCAGCATTTTTATTTGATAATAGAATTTAAGGTAGATCGACACTAATACACGGCGCATTCGATTGGCACATTTGCGAAACACGAGTCGGATGCCGAATTGATTTTCAAGCCGGAATATTCCTTATTTGTCCTTTTCATTGTGACGTCATAATAGATCGACAAACACTTTCCCATGAATTAGACCACCTTTTTCTGTAAATATTGTATATTTCGTTAACTATATAAAATATCTCCCTTAATCAAATGGTGATATATAGATGTTTTCAGCTCAACATATAGCCTAAGTAGATATATCTGAAATATCAAAAAAAAAATCAAAAAAATCTATCTGATATTTATTTCATATGAAAGCTAAATAATAAGTATGTTGTCACATTTCCCTATATATTCTTTGTAAATATTGCTGAATACTACTGAGTTTGGCCTGATTTTCAAAGCCTGATAACAGGAAAAGATGATCGGTGACATATCATTTTATTTTATTTTTTGAACAAGTAGACTAAGAACTACAAAATATCTAAAAATAAAATAATTCTGTCTGATATTTTTATTAGGATCGATCTACCTTAAGTTTGTTATCAATTTAAAAGAAAAAAAGATTGTCATTCATCTTTGATATCTGTAATTCATGTATCTAGTCCTTGTTCAACGATAAATAGATATGAATACATGGGCTTTTCCATATCAGCATGATTATCATCCCGAGCGCCTTGGGCTGATATGGGTCGAGGGATGATAACGGTGCTGATATGGGAAAGGCCATGTCTTAATCTGTTATTATATACTTCCGATTAGGAGTTATCATATCACCCGGAATGAAATAGCCATATCACCGGGCTGATATGGATATTTCAAAACTAGGCGGTCTGATATGGCTATATCAGACTGGTTATATGATATGGACTGTTAACTTCCGGCAATATTACATTTGCAAAATAGAACATATATTAGCTAGGTATGTAATAATGAGTTTTATCATATACTAAGTTAATATATGATTAAAATTTCACCCATAGATAAAACCAGATGATTTCAACAAAAATTTACATAGCGGGCTGATATGACATCGTTACCAACTACTTTCGGAAATTATCGCATGCCTTTCCGTCACAACTCGGAAGCGTTATCACACGCAATTTCATGCATTTCCGTAAAAACGATAAATATTGCACACGATATCATCATATCAAATAAAAGTTTAACAACAAAATATTAAAACTGCATTTTATAAGTATGAACATAGTTTTCAGCTGAAAGGATGAGTGGCAATAAGACCCATATTTGGCCCCAAGAATCAAGTTGTTTAAAAAAGTATGATATTTATAAGAAATATTAACTATTACAACTGGCTACAAAGAAAACATATAATAATACGAATTCCTTTCATTTTGACGTTATTGTGACATCACAAGGAGCCGTCTTTTTGAAAGAAAATCAGAAAATCTGCAATTTTGAATGTTCTCAAAGGAAATTTCCTTTAAGTGAACATGGGGCACATGCAAACAACAACTTCAAACTTTCAGAAATGATGTATTTCACCATTTTACACATTTTGACTAAATATGAAGTTGTTATTCAGATGCGCCCACATTTTTTAAAGCACAAAGATGTGTAAAACACAGCAAAAATCTGTGAAATTCTGACGATTTCAAAAAATATAGCTTTTGAGTTAACTGATTATCATGCGAATCAAACTGATATGGAAAAAAGCTTCATCATTTTCCTTAAGCCCTATATTTGTTCAATGTTTCAGCAACAAAAGACATCTGTTTGTATAGTTTTAGTTTCATGGTAAATCTTGGGCCATAAATGGGTCTTACTGCCACTCACCCTTTTCTTCTGCAGTTAAAGTATATAATAAAAATATTATAACATGTCATTTTTCATATCACATCCTTCATTAGCCCTCGGTCCTAAAATCATCCCTCGAGTCTGACGGCTCTCGGGCTGATAAAACGACCTTAGGCTGATAAAGGGTGTGATATGAAAAATGCCATGTAATAATCTATAATTATCATATACTTAGACTAAATAAAAACTACTTTTCACCTCACGATAAACCATGTGTATTATAATGAAAATCACTGAAACGATGTGATTAGACAGTAAGAAGGCTGATAAAGCTTTATCAAGTTTACTTCCGGAATTTATCGCATGCCTGTCCGTCACAACTCGGATGCTTTATCAAATGCAATTTCGAGTGTTTCCACCAAAATGCCAAGCACTGCGTACAATATTGTCATACATGTATAAAAATATATACATGTAGTTGACAAAAATACAGGTATTACAAGTTTTTACTACACAATTACGACCCTACCAATTTTTTTGGGGGTATGCTGGAAACACGCCCAAAATTTTGAACGAAGAAAATCGGGCGACTGGTACAGAAAACTTTGATATTTTGACGTTACAGAAAAATTCTACTATGACGTCACGTAATTAATCAAATAGGCCAAAATTATTCACGTCACTTTCTTCTCATCGTCCCGCTTATTTACTAAAATTCACTTTCTAAATTACACATTTTAATACAATTGCCGAAAAAATGTACATTTTACAGTCTTCAAAATATTTTGCAATTGATTTTTTCCATAGTTGAAGGATATGATTAAAACATCATAACATGTCATTTTTCCCATCACACCCTTTATCAGCCCTCGGTCAATATCATCCCTTGAGCCTACTTACTGTTCTAGGGCTGATATAAGGACCTATGGCTGATAAAGGGTGTAATATGAAAAATGCCATGTAATAATTATAGATTATCACATAGTATTTTTCATACCACATCCTTTATCAGACCAAGGTCGTAATATCAGCCCGAGAGCCGCCAGGCTCGAGGGATGATTTAATGACCGAGGGCTGATGAAGGATGTGATATGAAAATGACATGTTATAACATTTTTATCAAACAACGGCAGTAGAATACCGAAGGAACAAGGGAAGCGATGACTACAAAAATCGAAGTCCAAATATCAAATACTTCAACTATCAAATTTCTGCTGAAAAATACGTTTCACATTTATAAAATGCAGTATTAGTATTTTGTTATTATACCTTAATTGATATGACGATATCTTGTGCAATGTTTATCGTATTCACGGAAATGCATGCACGAACTTTCGTGTGATAAATCCTTCGAGTAGTGACGGAAAGACATATGATAATTACCGGAAGCAGTTGATATCGGTGTAATCAGCCCGTTTAATCAATTGTTGTTGAAATAATCTGGTTTTATCCAGGGGTAAAATTCTAATCATATTCTAACTAAGTATATGATAATCTATATTTATTACATACTAAGCATAGATAAGTAACTCAATGCAATCCCTCGTACTGATGAATGTATATCAGAAAATCGAAGTAATGATAGACAGAAACACAATTAGTTTAAGACCAACGTTCTCATTGAAGAATTATTATTCATTCAAAGAACAATAATGATTCTGCTTTGAACAACTTCTGTGTTTGCTAGCAAAATAGTTGTATGCAAAATGTTTATTGTTTTTTGTATTTTGATGTCATTCTAGCGCTTACGTCGTCGTGCTCGATTCTCAGAAATCGATAGTCAAAACTTACGAGACTTCATTGGAAGGTAGATACCCTTTCCAAGATTTACATAAATATCTTAGAACTTTTATAATGACTGCCGTTTCAATTTCACTGCAAAAAGGCGGGAAAACTCAAAATACTAAAATTGAATGATATTTTACAGAAAGCTTAGAAAAAAGAAGGGAAACGGGGAATGTATCAAAGAGACAACGACCCAAAGGGGAGTAATAACAACTCAAAGCCACCATAAGACCTTCAATGAACGGTGAGAAAACCCCACACCCAACGGCAGGTCGGAGTCGGCCCCTGAACAAAGAGCAATCAAGTCCAGCGAAATAAACATCATCCTAGACTCCTATAGACATAAAGTAAACTAACTAGAAAAAGGACAAGACACCCAAAGGCTTAATAAATTCCTGACTTAGGACAGGCTGCCAATGTGATAAATCAAAAAACAATCGTAACAACAGTAAAATCCAGTTGGTAACAGGACTGAGTCAATTGTGAAAAATGAAACTGAAAGAACTAAATATGCGAACAAAAACATGAAATCACAAGAGACTACTAACAGTTAACGGACATGCCAGCTCCAGACCCATCACATTGTATTATATATGTAGAAATTGGTTAAAGGTAAAAAAAATCCTAATTGGCAGCCATTGCGATTGAAACAGAAAAAGGCAGGAAAATATAAACTGCTAAAAATCGTATAAAAGGTTGTTAAGGCAGTGGTGAAACTAATTAATACTGCGACCATCGCTTTGAAACCAAAATAAAGTTCGAAAATTCAAAGTGCTTCAAATTGGATGACATCTTATAGAACGTCATTAAGGAAGTGTCGAAAACAATTTTACCGCCTTTCTTCTTTCCTTCCCTTTGATAGCTTAATATTTTTTTCCTGTAAGGGGTATGTCTTTATTACTGAGATTGACATATTAAACACGGAGGATGTCTTATAAGAATTAGGATATACTTACTCTACCGGTGTACCCGACCTGACCCGTGGTTTATAATGAGATTCATATTATTCATCTGTTTGGTCAACCAATATCTGTTCTGTGCTATCCTCTTGTTTTTTTTTATTCCATGTGTTTCAGATGTTGTCGCGGTCTTTTGATTATTCTCTTTTCGAATGACGGGTTCGATACTCAATTTATTTTTCTTTCTGCAAGTTTGTCCGCCTTCGATCTAAGCTGTCTTACAATCTTGTCATAATAATATGAGACCAAGTTTATTTGTGCAATCAGGTATTGATAATCTGTAGAGCTGTGTTCAGTTGACGAACCCGAATTAACTCGACAGACGTCATGATCTTAACAGGGGGAAATCTAGTGGTATAAAATTATCTCCCTTCTAGAAAAGCTCCTCTGTGATTATAAGATTTTCTGATCAAAATAAGAGCATGGCGACGAAAGTAAACAACCGACATATTGTTAAGATTAAAAAAAGAAACAGACGAATACAATATTTAGTTCAAACGTCATTCAATTACCAGACCTTTGCTCTGTAGGGAAAAATGATTAAACTTGTCCATAAGAAGGATTGATACGAGAATTTATTAAATAATTAACTGTCGTGAAAAAAATATTCAATTGACAGACTGGTCAAAATCAATTGCTATCGGGTGTTAAAATGCATGTACCCTGACAAAATTTTATGTACAGATAGATTCTTTAACATACATCATTTATAGACCACTTTAGTGACGATTACTGCGTAAGAAACGATGTCATCCAAAAGGTCTTTGAGTAGTAATCGATTTTGTAAACAAAAATGGAAAGTAAAACAGCGAAATATCGTCTTTTTTTATTTATTGTATATGAACCGCTACATGTACCCTGCCGAAAATCGGCACATGAAAAGATGATTATTTAAAGAAAAAGCATATTTTTTCTGGTCAATGTCAGGCTATAAGAAACGGTACGATCCACAATTTTCTATAAGAGGAAAATTATCAAAAATATCATTTTTCTTCTAAAATATGCAAATTACATTCAATCAAAAACTTTTTGTCATTTGTATATATAGAAGTCTGTCATACGCACATGAAAAAGTAGAATATTTTACATTATAAGTAACTTTTAAAGCACCCAACAACTACGGAAGCCGCAAGGGGACACAAAACGAATAAGTAAAAATTATTTTCAATTCGAGATCACGATAAAACAACACCGTTTTACCGAGATCTCGATAAAAATTATATTGTTATCTCGATAAAACAAACACTGATATATCGAGATCTCGGATTATTATATCGTTATCTCGATAAAACCATCATTGTTATATCGAGATCTCGCATTATTATATCGTTATCTCGATAAAACCAAATTTTTATAACGAGATCTCGGATTATTATATCGTTGTCTCAATTTATTATATCGATATCTCGATTTATTATGTCGAGATCTCGGATTGTTATAACGTTATCTCGATAAAACCAATATTGTTATATCGAGATCTCGGATTATTATATCGTTATCTCGATTAAATCAATATTAGTATATATAGAGATCTCTGATTATTATAACGTTATCTCGATAAGACCGAAATTGTTATATCGCGACCTCGGATTATTATATCGTTATCTCGATAAAACCAATATTTATGGCACGCAATAGTAACAGAAATGCGGTATACCTAGTATTTCGAACGGAAACTAGGGGTTTTCGTGCGAAATACTAGGTATACCGCACGTTAACTATGGGTTTCCGATCGGTATACATAGTTTTCGACGAAAACCCTAGTTTTCGATGGAAACTGAACGGAAACTAGGGGTTTGCGACGGAAACCCATAGTTTCCGATCGGTATCGTTAATTCGAGCTTAAAGCGAAAACGCTATTCATAGTTTTAGCCAATGAGAAACGAGAAACGGAAATCGCTATTTGATATTTAACGTTCGTCCAATCAGAAACGGAAAACGGTATTCAGGGTTTAACCAAACCAATCAGAATCGTTTTTTTTTTTCTGTTTATCGCTTATATTTCTCTATTTTTTAATTCAAATTTCGTATCTTTTATTTATTTTATATATTTTGATATTATAAATTAATTATCAAATAGAGTTGTACCTTTGAAAAATTTAGGTGCGAATGGGTATCAGATTAGCGGGTGGGTATTTTCACCGCCGACCACCGCCGAACACCGCCGGCCACCACCGACCACCCAATATTATGATTTTTTTTATTGTTTTATTGGGTTGTTGTATGATTTTCCTGTTATAAAACATGATTTCACTTGTTCATTTTAGCTTAACAAAAAAAATGGATACTTGCATATGAAAAGAGGTAATGTATGACCATGGCTGACCACGCTTTCATAACGAACACCGCCGACCATCCTTGTATATATATCATTTTCTACCTACGAACTTTATTCTTGCTTTTTGTTTGGTTTCTATCTTAAATCTTTATTTAAGTTGGTCCTAAGGATGATGTAAAAATCCATATTTGTATTTATTTAAATGTTATTTTTTAACTATGCATTTCTTCAGGGTTATATCCATTTGAGTTTCTAGTTTTTAGATTAATAATATTTTATTGAAAAATACAAAAGGAATGGACAAACAGTTATCACAACTGTGATATTTCTAACCAGTTACATGAACATACTCAACAAAAATTATAAACATATGATCTTAAAATAAAAAAAAGTAAATTTGAGAACTTCATTTAATCGATCTGCTTTTAAAATCATACGCGATCGGTGGTTCCGACTCTACTCTATTATTCATATTTAAAAAGTTTGTATAGATTCTATAAAGAAAATAGTATAATAGTATATAACAATAGTATGTTAGCACATTTTTAAATTTGAAAGCTTGTTTTAGTGGTAATTTTATGATTTTCAAGTGGTCGGCGGTGGTCGGTG